>JANUYF010000005.1:92742500-93007500 GCA_026167975.1 Phrynosoma blainvillii | reverse complement strand
CAAGTATATCCCAAACCCTATATTTTAACTGTAAAAGTTGTGGGTCGTCTCATACACTGGAAAATATGGCAATCAGGATTATTGGGATTACCTGTTTAGGTATACTTTCTTTGTGTGAGTGACTGAAAAAAATCATATTGGGTCTTACTTAGTTTTATTATGTATGACTGAAGCAATTACGTTTCCCTCATCATCAGCACCACAAAGAAAGAAGATATCAAATCAAGTGTCCTTAAACTACTAAACAGACACAATGTTGTCTTTGGTGATTACAAGTGGACTGAATTTGATGACCCTTTTCTAGCAAACAATGTGCAATCCATTGCAATTGTGGACACAGAATTAAAGCTCAAAGAAAGACAGGTATGAAGAATTTCTTATATTATTCACAACTGTCTTGTAAGACAAAATGTTTTTTATTTTTATTGTCAATGATATAATCTAAAGTTTCCACAAACTATTTGACCCCTTTTTCAAATTCTACAAGAGAGTGAATATGCAAATTCACAGCACACATAAATTTGTAACCTGGTCAACATGGAAAATGCAGAGATGTTTCCAGAACAAGTAGATTGTAACTCACAGCTATTTACTAATGCAGCTGAACAGGGTGGCGAAATATTAAATAATAGAAATTACTTCTTACTTATTCCCAGTTTATGAAGGATCACATTTTAGGAAAGCTCCTTACATGAGAATGTGCTGATTTTTTACTTAAAAGAAATAACCCTTCTGGGGCAAAAATGAAAAAAACCCAAAAAAACAACAACCCTGTGTTTCTCAGCTACAGTCTGCTGTGATACTTCTACACTACTACCTCATTCTCTTGCAAGTAAAGACCAGGCAAAAACAAAACAGCTTCATTTATATACCGCTTCATAACATGCTATGGGGTGTCTAAGTGGTTTACAACTGTAAGATCATTGCCCCCCAACAGTTGGGTCCTCATTTTAGCGACCTTGGAAGGATGCAGGCCTGAGTCTAGCCTGAGTCCTGGCTAGTATTGAACTCGCAACCTTGTGGTCTATGAGTGAGTGGCTGCAGTACAGGCATTTAACCACTGCGCCACCATGATATAGCATGATTTGCTATAATTTATGTCAAATTTAGTTTGATTAATATCAGAGTAAATTGTTGTTGTTTACTCCTTCAAAATACAACCTACAGTGGTCCTTCCACATTCGCGGTGATTAGGGTCACCAGACCCCCATGAATATGAAAAAACTGCAAATAACACCCTCCCCTACATGAAAGCCAGTTAAAGGCATGGTACATGCTTGTTCCTTTCCCCCCCCCCCCCTCCTGTCCCTTTAAATGGCTTTCTGAGCCTGTTAAAGGGGCAGCTGGGTGGGGGAAGGAGTCAGTTAAAGGGGCGGTAGGGTGGTGGTGGGGGAAGAGGCACTGGCACGCACATGCTCTTTGTGGTTCCCGCCCTCCCTGCCTTTAACTTTTCCAAGCATGGGAGGAGCCAGTGAGAGCCTGTCCCACCTCCCCTTCAATGCCTGGGACAGCTGTAGCTAGCTGAGCCATTGGAAGGGAGGTGAAGGAGTCGTGTGCATGTGTGCTGCTCTTGCCCCTGCTTCAATGCCTCAGACAGCTTGCTGGAGCTGTCTGAGGCATTGGAGAAAGGGCTAGAGCAATGCATACGCACCCTTCCCAGCTGTTCCCTCCCTCCTGGGCTTCCCCTGCCCCAAGTGGAAAACCCCCGGAGGAAGGAGGAGGGGGAGTGTGTGCACACGTGGCATGATACGAATAATCAAATTCATGAATGTCAAATCCATGAAAGTGGAGGGTCAACTGTACAACCTTTTCATTATAACTTGGGGAAAAATGACATTTTATAAATCATATCAAAAACTTCATTTAAAGCATGCTGTAAAATTATTAACTTAAAGATGATAGACAATGCAAATCTATTCAAATATGTTCAGAATTAAGTCACACTGAGTTCAGTGGAAGATAACATGTGTCCTGGTAAGTGTATATAAGATTGCAGCCTAATTTGTTTGTCCCTCTTCACTGCAGCCTATTAGCCTCCATAAGTGCAGCCTTTCGATCCATATTTTTCATCTTAATGAAGAAGGACCCAGTGCTGAAAATCTAGAAGCAGAGGATGAGGATATTGTAGCAGCTAATCACTGGATATTACCTACAGGTATTTTTGTTTTGGTTATAACTTTTAAACTAGTCATTGGAGAATTCTGAAGGAATTCTAATTAAGGCATGTGTATTTATTTATTTATTTATTTATTTATTGTATTAAGAGGAACTTGGTATGGTTTGGTTATTTATGTGGGCAGGGGTATGTTTAGTTGAGAATTGTGAAACAAAATAAGCAACAAATTGAAAACTGAACCTGTGTATAGTTATGACATGAGTACAATGAATTCTAAAATGAGAAACATCCTTGCAAGGGCAAGAAAATGTGCTATAGTAGATGTTACTTTTCAGTTGTACTTTTAACTATATTTTTAAATTGAAATGTCTTTAAACCTCAGTAGGAATGTTGAGTTTAAAGCTTCTGCACTGAAATCCATAAAAATGCTGAAGATTTAAAAATACTTAACTTATGGTAGATCATGCTTCATGAATTGTATTGACAAATGGGACCATTTCAGAAAGATTTTACTGTACTACTGCTGAATATTAAAGATAGTTAAGCATTTATAGATTTATAGACATTTATATTTGATTATATAATGCTTGTGTTTTACAGCTGAATTCCATGGTTTGTGGGACAGCCTTATTTATGATGCCCAAATAAAATCCAATGTAAGTAGAAAGTATGTATTAAGAATTAACCATTTGTCTGTTGACCATATAAATCTACTGACAGAGGCCTTTTGTTTCCCACTTGTGACATACCGGTAGTTTAAATAGAAGTGTAGGCCTGTGAAATAACAGAACTGGAAATAAGGATTTCACAGAAGCAGAAAGAGGGTTCTGCAGCTGCGCTAATATTATACAGAAGCAGTGGATTTGAAGCAGCAGGGCAAAAAGAGCAACTTCTATTATCATTTGGGACAACAAATTTTCTTTCCTACTACTTGTGATAATTAATGTAGTCAGCCTAGCTTTATTGTGCTGCCACTTTTTACTGCTGTTGTGAATGATCACAATGCTTCTCTTGTAAATATTTCAGCTTTAGATTGCAGGACTGGCTGGGTACTAGTTTAGGATTCAGGATGGCTTCAGGAAGCATTGGCTGTCAGTATATTATTCCTCCTTCCTGTTTTGAGAAAAAAAGACAGGTGATTCTACTGCCTCTCAGGCATCAGTCTTAAGAATTTTCTTGAATTGGCAGATGAAAGCAGATTGCTTCCTTTTTTTCTTCCCTCCCATAGGAAAATAGGAAGGGGAGTAATCTGCGCAGCTAGACCTTCAGGGAGCTACTGGGAGCATCAGCAGAGGCTGCTTTGTTTTCTTTTGATAGAGAAATGAAACCAGGGGTTTCAGCCTGATCTTCAAAGGCTTACCTGACATGCTGGCTGCAAGTGTTTCCCTGTCCTCTCCTGAACTCTTTGCAAGAAGAAGGACAGAGGAATCACAATTAGTTCCTAGCAGAAGCACTGGGTAGAAAATTACATCTGGCACTTTGGCCAGAAATCTACAACATCTGAAATGTGACTGCTAAAAATGGGTAAAACTGTGCAACCTGATATTATCAAGTGGACTTCATGAGGGTGGGGGAGACCTCCACTTCTGGATTGCTGAAAAAAGTATTTCATTTGATGATTAAAAAATGTTTGTGAATCCTGGTATAATTTAATACATTTGGGGATGTCTGCCAAGTTATGCATAATGTTAATGATGAAAACAATTTTAGTGGAAATTAACTATATTTTGTGGGAAATATATTTTGCCAATTTACAAGAGAAGCATTGTATTTTAGGGACAATGTAGACTGACTGGTTAATGTACTTGACAATTGTGCACACTCTCCAAACTTTATGAAAAATGAACACACAAACTCCCTGAAGAAGAAACTGTATGGACTTCTCAGGCGCTACCTATACTCTCCATAGACTTTAGGGAAAGTGTTTATCTAAATGGAATTTTTTAATTCTCAGGGCAATATGCATAATCTCAGGTCTAGGGGAATGTGCTTATCTGAACAGGACTTTGTACATTTAGCCGGTAATATGATTTATTTCAAGACAGATTAAGTATACTGAGTTGTGTACGCTATTAACTGATACACTCCAATCAGTATGCTTGGTCTCTCTTAAAAACAACAACACAGCAGTGAGTGGAAATTGCATCTGCGATTAGAACTGAAGTTAAATGTCATGGTTGCCAAACAGAATGTGGGAAAGCCCACAGGTGTTCAGCATGCAACTGTTGTGGTGAACTGGGTGAAAAAGACATGCTTCTAGGTAGTGCTTTGCTTTTGCTATTCAGTTATTATTCCTTTGTAATAACTAACTTTCTACACTGTCAGAGCTGTTGTTTTCTCTCTCTTGACATTTCATCACATTCTGTACAGTAATACCCATTAGCTATTATACTGGGCAAGGTGAGCAGCTGTTGTTATTTGTAATCACTTAGCACCTGGTACAACATTTCTTTATTTTAGAGATACTTTATTTTGGGGTTCTTAAAACTACAGAGAATACATCAGTCTTATGTGGACCATATGACTTTAGTGTAAGTTTACTAAACATGTTGCCTTAGAAGGCTACCTTAGGATCAAGTAGAAGCTGCTTCTTTTTATCTTGAGAATGGAGAGTTGCTAGTCATACATTCTTCATCCTCCACTACTGAAAATGGTTATTGCTTATTGGCCTTTCAGTTTAATAGTCTGAAATTCTTGTCATGATTCTGGTTAACTCTCTGTAGCATAACTATAGGAAAGATGTGCTAATATACCTTAAGAATTTCATGGTTAGGATGTTTGATGCCCAAATTCAAGATGTTTTGAAATCGGCTTGTTCATAATATCTTTTATTCTTTAAAAAAGCCTACGTCCATTCACAGTCAGAAAAAATTGACTGTGCAAGTGAGAATCAAGTGAAATCTCTAGTTTCCTTTGTTGTTTCTGCTATATTCTAGTATTGTATACTACTAACATGGGGGCAAAACAGACTGGCAAAAAACACTAGCTTCGTGGCAGCATGGTGTATGCATGCCGCATGCCCCAATGCCACCCCCAAGCCGGTATCACACCACCCTGCTGACCACACAGCAGGTGGTGTCACAGCATTTCAGCAGCATGGCATTTACATGCACTGCAAAGAAAGCCAAAGAAGAAAGTACAAAGGCAGGTCTACTGCTAAACATTAAGAAAACAAAAATAATGATCATGGAGGATTAACATAAAAACCTAGATAATAAAGAAATTGAAATAGTTAAAGGGTTTCCCACACCTTGGATCAAACATTGATCAGAATGGAGACTACAGTCAAGAAATCAGACGACTATTAGGAATGGGAAGAGTAGCTATGAAAGAACTATCATATATATTTATCTATAAGTCGAAAAATTTATGCTACAGAAGTGACCCCAAATACCTGGGTCAACCTATAGATGTGTCAATATGGTAGCAGGACGAGTGAGCATTCGATTCCCAAGCCTCTTCCCAGCCTGGTTGCCTCCATAGGAGGCAGCCAGGCTGGGAAGACACAAGAAGAGTGAACACTCCCTCCCCCAGCCTCTTCCTAGCCTGGTTGCTTCCTGAGGAGGCAGCCAGGCTGGGAAGATGCAAGGAGAGCGAACGCTCCCTCCCCAAGCCTCTTCCCAGCCTGGGTGCCTCCGGAAGTGGCAGCCAGGCTGGAAAGATGCAAGGAGAGTGAGCATTCGCTCCCCAAGCCTCTTCTCAGCCTAGTTGCCTCTGGAGGGGGCAGCTAGGCTGGGAAGATACAGGAGGAGGAACCGTTTGCTTCCCAAACCTCTTCCCATCTTCATTGCATACCCTTCAGTTTTACCCTTGATTTATCCACGGGTCATATTAAAATCCAGATTTTTGGCCCCAAAAGCTGCCCTCGACTTATACATAAGGTCGACCTATGCACGAGTCTATTCGGTAGACAAAATCCTAAGGTATAAAGATATACAGCTGAACACTAAAGTCAGAATTGTCCAAGCCATTGTATTCCCTATTACCATGTACAGATGTGAGAGCTGGACAGTGAAGAAAGCAAATAGGAAGAAAATTAATTTATTTAAGATGTGAAGACTGCTGAGGATACCTTGGACAGCAAAAAGACCAGCTATTGGGTCCTAGAACAAATCAAGCCTGAACTCTCCCTGAAAGCCAAGATGATTAAATTGAGGCTGTCATACTTAGGCCACAGTATGAGAAAGCAGCACTCATTAGAAAAGAAAATGATGCTGGGGAAAGTAGAGGGCAGTAAAAAGAGGAAGAAAGCATGTCAGATGGGAGGTCACTCAATCAGGTAAGTCACAGGCCTAAACTGGCAAGATCTGAGCAGTCAAAGTCTACTTAAAGGCAGCTAACAACAACAGCAGTTGTTGCATTCACACATTTTTGCCATCATTAAAGGACATAAGATTTTCTGATGAAACTGAACAATCCTGTTATAATGTGAAATTGCTTATTGCTTTCTCCACTTTTTTCTGTATCCAATTAGCTACTGGATTATGTGACTACAACATTACTATTCTCTGACAGAAATGTTGACAGCAACTTGATATCATGGAACAGAGTTGTTCTGCTGCATGGTAAAGATTATAATTTTAACTAAGAAGTATTTTGGCAAAAAGAGATTGACTAGCTCTGCAGTTCTATATAATATTTAGCATTCAAGTTATATGCTTGTCCCTCCGCATTTGCAGACTTGCTGTCCACGGTTTTGATCCTTCGTGGATGACAAGCCAGGAGGGACAAAATGGTGTGCGTGCCCCATGCACACACACAGTGCCCCATGTGGAAGTGTGTGGGGACTTGAACATTGTGGTTTTTCTGATTTGCAGTGGGTGGAGTCTGGAATGGGTCGCCCGCAAATTGGGAGGGACAGGTGTCCATAATATTGGATGTGCTTTGCATATATTATCTTTGATAATTACATAGCAACACTATGTCAAGTTTGCAGCCTTAGGTTCTTTTTACAGTTGGCAAGACCTCTTTGATGCTCTCTGACTCAAAAATAATCCCCCCCACCACTTTTTTTTAAAATCATGTTTGTTCCATTCCTGGAGGCATGAAAAAATGATAGGTTTTATATGTTTGGCATCAATGGCACTTTCTCAAAGTCCCAATAACATTAAAACATGAAACTAGAAATAGGCATCTGGAATAGTCGGCATCAGAGGTTCAGAGGCAAATATTTCAGACATAGTGTAAAACTCAGAGGGTTCATTGGCCAAATATTTGCTTTCCAATACATGCAGACGGCTTGCTGCTGCTCTTCTCCTGGCTGCCCTCTGGAAGCAGTTTTTCTTATTCAAAAATCACAAGCCACTGTTAACTCATGTTTACAATTAATAAGTAGTTTGGTACTGAATAATGTTAAATGTGTGAACTGGACTAGCTAGGGTTATTAACAATTGATGATATAATATAGCATCTAAAAATGATTATTTTGTGACTAAACTGATCATGTGTTTTAATGTAAGTGAGCAGCCATGTCATGTTGGATAAAAGCAGGTAGCTTAGGCTAGATCCTAGCTTCTGAGAAGCAGCTGCTTATCATATATGTAACTTAATTGTTTAATAGTTAATGTTTACTGTACTTTGATTATAGGTCCCCCAGGAACTGGTAAAACCTCTTTATGTAAAGCACTGGCTCAGAAGCTGACAATTAGACTTTCACATAGGTAATTCTGATTAATGTTGTGTATATTAAAACTTAGAGCCAGCATGGTATAGTTTGAGCATTGGACTGTCACTCTAGAGACCAAGACTTGATTCCCCATTGGGCATTGGAAACCCACTGGGTGACCTTGTGCAAATCACACACTCTCAGTCCCAGAAAAACCCATGATAAGGTCACCATAAGTCAGAAATGACACACAACAACAAATATTAAAAATTACAATAATGTCTGGTTGCAAAGCTAGCATGAGGAAAACGGAGCAGAAGACACAATATGGGAAACGCAGCACAGAATAAATAAAGAGGTAGTGCAGGAATACCTGATTAATCTGAAAGAATTTAAGTCTCCAGGACCAAATGAACTACATCCAAGGGTATTAAAAGAACTGGCAGAAGTAATCTCAGAGCCACTGGCAATAATCTTTGAGAATTCCTGGAGAACAGTAGTCCAACAGACTGGAGGGGGGGGCGGCAAATATTGTCCCCATCTTCCAAAAGGAAAAAAAAAAAAAAAAAGAGGATCCCAACAATTACCACCCTGTTAGTCTGACATCAGTACCAGGAAAGATTCTAGACCAGATCATTAAACAGAGAGTCTGTGAACATTTAGAAAGCAATGCCATTATCACAAAAAGTCAACATGGGTTTCTCAAAAACAAATTATGCCAGATTAATCTGATCTCTTTTTTTGATAAAGTAATCTTGGTAGATGAAAGGAATGCTGTGGATATAGAATATCTTGATTTCAGTAAGGCCTTTGTCAAGGTCCCCCATGATATTCTTGCAAACAAGCTAATAAAATGTCAGCTAGACAATGCAACTGTTAGGTAGATTTGTAATTGGTTGACTGGCCGAACACAAAGGGTGCTCAGGAATGTCACCTCTTCATCCTGGAGAGAAGTGACCAGTGGGGTGCCACAGGGCTCTGTCCTGGGCCCAGTGCTATTCAACATCTTTATCGATGACTTGGATGAAAGAATAGAGGACATGCTTATCAAATTTGCAAATGACACCAAATTGGGAGGAGTAGCTAATACCTCATAGGAAATTCAAAATGACCTTAATAGAAAGCTGAGCCAAAACTAACATAATGAATTTCAGTGTGGAAAAATATAAGGTACTGCACTTAGGTAGAAAATATGAAATACATAGAAATAGGATGGGGGACATCTGGCTTAGCAACAGTACATGTGAAAGGGATCTAGGAGTCCTAGTAGACCATAAGGTGAATGTGTGTCAACAATGTGATGCAGCAGTTTAAAAAAAGCCAATGTGATTCTAGGTTGCATCAATAGACATATAGGGTCTAGATCAAGGGAAGTAATGGTGCCACTCTATTCTGCTTTGGTCAGGCCTCACCTGGAATACTGTGTCCAGTTCTGGACACCACCATTCAAAAAGGATGTTGACAAGCTGGAGCATGTCCAGAGAAGGGTGACCAAACTGGTAAAGGTTCTGGAAGCCATGCCCTATGAGGAGAATTAGGGAGCTGGGTATGTTTCGCCTGGAGAAGAGATGGTTAAGAGGTGATATCATAGCCTTGTTTAAATATTTGAATGGGTGTCACATTCAGGATGGAGCAAGCTTTTTTTCTGCAGCGCCAGAGAGCAGGACCCAGAACAGTGGATTCAAACTACAGGAGAAGGGATTCTACCTCAACATTAGGAAGAACCTCCTGACAGTGAGAGCTGTTTGACAGTGGAACACGCTCCCTCGGAGTGAGATGGAGTCTCCTCCTTTGGAGGTTTTTAAAGAGAGACTGGATGGCCATCTTTTGGGGTTGCTTAGATTCTGTGTTCCTGCACGGCAGGAGGTTAGACAGGATGGCCCTTGTGGTCTCTTCCAATTCTATGATTTTATGATTCATTTTTGCTGTCCTAAGGAATTATTGTGCTATTCAGCTCCCATGTATTTAAATAACGTTTGCAGAGGAGGGTTTCCATTGAATTGTTTCTTGGATGCCTTCTCTCTCTGTAGTGTGAATTCCAGGCTAGAAGGCATTAAAAATAACACTGTATCCAGGATCCTGTAGGTGACATACCATGTCATAACCCTTGATCTTGGCAGCATATATACTTTATAGGATATTGCAGGAGGAGGTATTCTGTACCTCCTCTGTAACACCTTTTGCCCAAGCTGCATAACAGAAGCTCAGGGTTTCTTTGCAGCTCTGTCTTCCAGCCACTGCTCAGCTACAAGGGTGCTCTTGAGTGCATTCTGGCTGTCTTCACATATCTGGGGAGGAATATGTAGTTTTACACAGGTAGAATACAGCTGAAGAAGAAAATGTGATCTGGAAAACATTCCAACAGAATGTAAAGAAAATGTGAAAAACAGGTTTGCACTATTAAGTCCAGTTGATCAGGAACCAGAAGCAATATGGACAGAAGTCAGGGACATAGTCAAAGAGGAATGCAGAAAAAAGTATAGCTGTGGCCCAAAAGAAGAAAAAACAATGGATGACAGATGAAACACTTCAAGCAGTTAAAGAAAGATGAGAAGTAAAAGCCAAGGCAGACAGGAATAAAATGAGAACCATGAATATTACTGTCCAACCATTAGTGGACAAGGACAAAAAGAATTTCAACATCAGATCAAACCTGAACTCTCCCTGGAAGCCAGGATGGCTAAATTGAGGCTGTCCGTATTTTGGCCACATCATGAGAAGGCATTAATCATTAGAAAAGACAATAATGGTAGGAATGGTAGAGGGCAGTAGAAACAGAGGAAGACCACATGCCAGATGGTTGGATTCAGAGACGCCACAGGCCTGGGCTTGCAGCATCTGAACAGAGTAGTTGAGAACATGGGGTCTTGGAAATGTCTCATCTACAGGGCCACCTCGAGGGCAGTTAACAATAACAGAGGGGTGGTTGCTGCTCCTTTTTCTCTGGGTTTGCAAGTGCAGCCAGAACATATGTGAACTGCCACTCCCACCCCTAGCTGGGAGATAGTAACATATAGGATTTCTTGAGTCTTTCCCCAAACTTCAGTATACTTGTTGGATCTAGGTAGCTTAGGTAGCCTGGAAAGAAAATTAAAGGTTGTGAGCTATTTTAAGTGTTGGAAATCTGACACTGAACTTCTTTTAAAAACCTACCAACAAATAATTATTTGGGTAACAAAAATTAGGATAATCACTACTTCAACCCTGTTGATTGTAGTAGCTTAAAATTAAACACTTAGGGCCTGAAGAGACTGCCAGAAATAATCCAGTTTGAGACCACTTTAACTGCCAGGTTCAGTGCTAGGGAATTATGTGAACTGTAGTTTATTGTGGTACCAAAGCTCTCTGACAGAGAAGGCTCAATGTCTCAGGAAAAACTACAATTCCCATGACTCCCTAGCATTGAGCCAGGACAGTTAAAGTGGTCTCAAGCTGGATTATTTCTGGCAGTCTATTCAGGCCCTTAATGCTGAAGTGAAAAGGGTTTAACTTTGGTTGAGTCATACTGTGTGAATTCAAGTCCTAGTGCAAGCAAGATGCTATTCTAGATTTTTTTTCCCCATTTTAATGATACTATTATGAATAATAGCAGGATTCATAATAATTCCTTGTTTTCACTGAGATTATTTTAATTAAAATTTTAGGTATCGCCATGGACAGTTGATAGAGATAAATAGTCACAGCCTGTTCTCTAAATGGTTTTCTGAGGTAAGCATTTATATCATTTTTTCATAAATACAGTTCTGGGTTTTGCCTGTGTATATTTTGAGGTTGCTATAGATGTCCGTTTGTTTGGTTGTTATAATCTTTGTTTTATCATTTTTTAAAAAATCTTGGTGTGAAGACTAACTGACATATGAACAATAAAATGAAATCATAATGCAGAGAAAACAACAGTCTCAAGTTCAGCCCTTTAGAAAAAATCATGCAAATCAGTAAAACTGTCAAAAGTTTAGAGTTACCTCATGCAACAGGGCATAGTGAGAAGATGCAGATACAGCAATTGCAGGAGTCTAAAAATCTGTGATGAATATAATAGGCTGTTGTTTATTACAAGAACCCTGTCATCCTTCGTCTTCCTTTTTTTTTTTTTCCGCTGAAAACAGATTTGTATTATGCAGTAAGCTTGTGGTATAGCTTCTCAGCCTCAATTGTTTCATCTGCAATATGGGATATAACTTTACAGGGTAACTTTACAGAGTTGTTATGATCACAGTTACTAGAATAAGTGTGAAGCACTTGGAGCACCTGAAAGCACTACACAAGTGCTAAGAATTATGGCAATGTTGACAAGCTTGCATTTATTTACATTTAATCATACAGATCACTGTTCTTGGGATTTGGTTCATTCTGTGGTCCAGTTGCCATTACTGTTTATCTTTCTTTTCTTCCCATATGCTGCCATAATATCAGTTACTTTCCCCTGCAAGGCTACCTTTGATACCTGCCTGGGATTGATTCTGATGTGCAGCTGTTTATAAACCTCCCATAGCATAGCCCTCTATAGCACAAGGCAAGGTGAGAGAACCATATTCCTAGCAGCCACATCCTTCCTTCTGCTATAAAAAAACCATGGTGGTGGTGCTGGTAGTTCACAAAACCTTTGAACATGATTTTGGATGTCTTTTACCTGTGGAGTGTGGTACAACACTGACATTACAAGAGGGATATAATGGGACTGATCTTCCCTCGTGTAAAAACACATAGAAGAAATTATTTTTAGAACACTAAAGACTAATGCAGTGGAGATTGGTGACAGTGGGGTGGTGAATTGGCTCTGGCTATTAGTCCAGATCATAAAGGTGCCAAATCCAATTTCCAAAATAAGTTCAACTCCTTTGAAGTTTGAGCTAAAACCAAGATCACATTCATTGCCCCACTGATGCAGAAATTGCCACTGTACTAGAACAAATCAACTTATCCCAAGATTCCCTGCTAATCAAATTGCTCATTCATCCCAAATTAGAGGAATGAAGCTCTGGGGATGCTTAAATACCCACACATCCAATGCGAATCACTTAGAAACAATCTGCCCAAATTTCTGAGAAGGATCCATTTGTGCTTCAGATTCCTATGTCTCCCTGAACTTTGTGCCATCTTTTGAGGAACGTAATTTAAAATTTGAGAGCCATTTAGCTGAATAACTCAGTATGTACAGTTGATCGTTGCTATGGGTAATTGCCGTAGCGCCAAATACATAGATTTGTCCATCTTGAAGTAGTTGTTATTGGCCAGAGATAATCAGGTAAGTTCTAAATACAGCTGATTAATATGAAGAGTGCAAAGGAATATATTCATTCATATACATCCATTTTTCCCGCAGAGTGGTAAACTTGTTACTAAAATGTTCCAGAAGATTCAAGCATTAATTGATGACAAAGATACCCTTGTATTTGTACTGATTGATGAGGTATGGCTGTTATACATAGTGAAAAAGTGACTGCAGTTCAAGCTACTTGTGAATTGTCTTGGGAACAGAATATCTATGATTGCCTACAATGATTTTGAACAGGAATCCCAAGCTCTGACTGCTTGAGTTGGGAGGGAAAACACCACTAGGAATGGGATGAGTTTACACAGCAGTCACAATGCAGTGAAGGTGGATCCAAAGAAGACTAATCTAGCAATCTGTGTCTTTGTAAAGAGCACAACTGAATAGAAAACATTTTACAACAAACATTGCCTGGGATAGCAGCTCTTGGAAGATTAAGGACAGAATATTCTAACCAACTCTTTAAAAAAAATGACCCAATTTTGGGGACTATGCCTTTGTCAATCTACATTTTCACCATATCCAAGTAAGCAGGTAAAAGGACACCAGCGTCCTTGCCTCATGATCCCTGCTGACATCATTAATTTTCAGCACCAAACTCTATGCACATAGCCATCACAGTGATGTCACAAAGCAGCAAAGCTTAAAATTGGCATGTCAACATTCACTCCACAGTTGTATTTGCCCATACCATGCCATTTGCTATTGAGTTGACTATAGGGCCAGAACAGACCGGCAAAAAAAGCTGGCTTCCCAGCGGCTTGGAGGCGTGGCATATGCATGCCACATGCGCCCAGGCCGGTAGGAAGCTGGCATCACACCACCTGGCTGTTTACATGGCGGCCACTTTATGGCGCTCTGGCATTTAGGTGCACATGCCACAGGAGTGCCGCAAAGCTGTGGTGGCAGTGGAAAAGCTGGCTTTTTGTTGGCTCAAAAAGGATTGGCTTTCTGCCGCTCTTTTTTTTTTTTTTTGTACCGGTAAATAGCCGGATTGGGTCTGCGGCACGCGATTACAGCAGCTCCAATCGGGCGTTTTTGGGTGGTCTATTTCGCCCCTATGTTCCTAGAGCTGGGCATCAAAAGTGGACAAAGAACAGGAATTTCTTGGCATCCAGTAAGAAACTCCTTAGTATCCAGGATTTTATGCTAGAAAGTGTCACAGGTTTTGGACAGAACATAGGAAAGTGCATTGGTCAACTTGTAATACCTTGTTGCAGATCTTCACTAACATGTTTGTATAGGCCAAGACACACACACACAGTTTCTCTCTCCTACTCATCTTAAAAATGTAAATGACATAAAAGGGCTATAAAATTATAAACAACAAAATTTTGGCTGAAAATGAGGTGCAGAATTATTGTCACTTCCCAACAGTTTTTTTCCAGCTCACCAAGTTATATGGAGAAATGTATTACACCTCCCCTTTTGTCAATAGCATCAGGGATCTGCAAATATACTTTATTTCCACCTATACATATATATCTGTATCTATATAGGACATGCTTAGGTTGTTTGGGAAAGCAGCTAAGTTGCATATGCACTAAGCATGCCCCCATGTGCCCTGCCATTTCCTTGACTGGTTCTTCTGACTCTGGGTAAAGACATGCTGTCCAGTACTTTTTAAAATAAAGGGTGAGTGTGCTGATGGCAGAAGGGAGAACTAAAGCAAGTGGGAAGGGTGGTGTGGCAACAGGGTGAAGCAGTGGATGACAGGAATAGGTGCAGTGAGGCCTTGTTGGTAGGAGAGGTGCAGTTTCCCACTCCTTCTGTCACTTGAGACACTGCCTCACGCTGTGTAAGAGTAGCCAACCCTGTCCCAAACAGCAAAGCATTTTTGACTGACAAGATAATCAGTTTAATGCATTCTTTTTAAGCTTATTTCCTTTTTCCAGTTACTATGTAGCTTTTAGTGAGAGAGGTTGGAAATGGCCAATTATTTAATAGAGCTGGCAGTATTCTAATTACTGCAATTACTTTGCCTAAAATAGTATTTGTGAGAGAGCCAATACATTTTTTGCAGGTGGAAAGTCTCACAGCGGCTCGTAGTGCTTTTCGAGCAGGTACTGAGCCTTCTGATGCTATCCGTGTTGTAAATGCAGTGCTGACACAAATTGATCAGATTAAAAGGTAACTATTGTTACAGTTCTTTGTTTCAAAAAAGGAGAAATTATCTAGGAACAATATGAGGAAACAAAAGTGTTTGCAAAGGAAATATTTGAAAACATCCTGTTCTGAAACAAAAACATTTATAATTCCATCAGATAGAACAAGATGTCATTCTTATTGGAAGCTGGGGAAGTATGTACTCTCTCTGCAAGTTTTCATTTAAAAAGAATCATGTTCATTCTATTCAGGCTCAGGTGGGCCCTTGTGTTGCGCAGGCAGAAGAATCCTCTTTTGCAGCTCCAGTACTGTTTACAATCCAGTAAATCTTAGCTGTCACCTTTAAAACAAAATGATATATTGCTAGTTCTTATAGCTTCAAAGAGAAATGTGAAAATATCATAGGAATTTTTTTTAGATGTAGTCCTTGGCTTTAATCTACCCACATAAACAAGGACCTTTAACTAAAATCGTATCAGTTTTCAAATCTTGATCTGTCAAGGGATTAAGCAGATGAGATTAGTTTTATGGTATTTATGTGTTTAAAGGTATCCTAATGTTGTTATCTTGACTACTTCAAATATCACGGAGAAAATTGACATGGCCTTTGTGGACAGAGCTGATATCAAGCAATACATTGGGCCTCCTTCTGCTGCAGCAATATTCAAAATCTACCTTTCTTGCTTGGAAGAACTAATGAAGGTAAACATTGCAAAGATGAATAATCATATTATACTTAGCTGTGGCAGTATCAACACAGGCCAAGCCCATAACTCCATTCAAAATGCCACTGTCCAAATGCTGTTGATGAGAAGTTATGCAGGTAAAGCTAGGCCTGAAGGCGTGTAAGAGCCTTCTCTTTAATTGCATTTTTAATCCAGTCTTATGATGACTCTAATTTCTGGGAGAAAATGCAGGATATAAATGCAATGAATGAATGGTTTTTAAAAAGCTCATTGCTAATTAAAGTTATACTTTAGTTAATGAAGGAGCTGTGTTTCTGGGCATTATTTCTCTAACAGAAAATGTGGTATGAGAGGCAGAAATAAAATGGAAAGAACTGGGATAGGTGCCTACAAAAAAAAAGAAAAAAGAACAGTAGTTCAACATATTTCAGGAAATGTTTTATTCAACACTTGACAATATGCACATATTTAATGAAACAACTAGGTTAGCTAAATCTTGCATAAGTAAACAAGAACATTTTGAAACTTCTAGAGATCATTTGATAGCTTCTTCCAAAATACAGCTAGGGATGCTCTTGTTTTTTCTTTCACCAGCTTCTACTTTTATGATTTCTACTTTGGTAGCCAAACTTAGAGAGCTATGATTTTTTTTTTTTTAGCATTTTGGGAATGGCTGGTGACGCAGGCTTATCTGCTTTCTCCTTTTCTCACTATTTTGCTGTTCATGCATTCCCAGTAAGAATTCTGGAAGCAGCTGCTGTTTATCTTGCCTACTGTAGGCAGCACACAGAGCTATTGTAGGATTGGCTAGATTAGAATCCCAATATTTATTGCATTGTTTACTGCAGACATGCTGCTGCAACCCAACTCTGATAGTTTATGTTTTTCCTGTCCTCTTTCACCATCCTTCTGATGGCAATACTGCTTTAAAAAGCCTTCCACTTAATCAGAAAATGAGAAAAGGGGCAGGGGCTGGGTGACTGTGAAAAGACTTTGTAAAAAGAAACTTCTTTGTTAGAAACTTTGGTGATTGAGGTATGCTTGTAAAGAACATAGCTAGAACTGGAAGTCCAAATTCAAAATAGAGAATTCAGAATCTAGATTACAATGAAAGTAGCTTTATTTCAGAGGGATAATCATAACACATTATCTTTAAGTAAGTTCTCTAAATGTAGTGTCACCATAAGGGGAGAAGCTAGAACCAAGTCCTCAATGAACCTGGCTAAAACTTCCTTCAGCTTTGTTGGTGGTAAGGCATGATGGGAATGGTAGTTTATCAGAACCTGGAAGGCCATAGTTTCCCATCCCTGTTCTAGAAGAATAAGCTTACCCTGTGAAGATTACAAGGTATATTTGGTTCCCTGCTACTCCAAGAGACTGCAGGATGGGTTATGTAGCATGGACTGGGAAATTGTTGTTTGCTTTACAGGAGCCTGCCCATGATTGATTGATGCCTAAATGTTCTGACTTCTTATTGCATTTGTTAGCTTTGTAGGATTTAGCACATGCAGTTTACAATAGTTACTTGGCAGCCCTGGCAAATATATTAAAATGTAAAAGGCTATAGCTCAGGGCTCCCATTCTCTTCAGATTCTGTTCTGTCAGGGTAGGATAGAAATGCATTTCTTTACCTAAATAAAATTGGATCCTTTATCCACTAGGCCTGGTCTTCTAATTTCTCCTAAAGTTACTGAGGAAGTAAAGTCCCTGTCACTCTCATTTGGTGGAGATATTTAAGCATAGACTTGTCCAACCATCTAATAGTTCTGTAGTTCTGTGTCCTGTCTGAGAAACAGTGTGCATTAAATGACATTCAAGGTATCTTCCAATTATGTGATTTCTATATAGCAGGGGTAGGCAACCTTTCCCCTTTAAGGGCCGAGGGACTTCAGCTCCCAGAATCCCAGGAGCTATTGGCCAACATGGGACTATTGGCCAACATGGCTGAGGCTTCTGGGAGATGAAGTCCCTTGGCCCTTAAAGGGGAAAGGTTGCCTACCCCTGCTATATAGTGTTTTTTGTCTGAATAGCAGTGCATTTTGAGTTTTGTATATTTTATCATTTTTTTTCTTCCAAAGTGCCAAATAATATATCCTCGACAGCAACTGCTGACACTCCGTGAGCTAGAGATGATTGGTTATTTAGAAAATGATGTGTCAAAATTGAGCCTCATATTAAAAGCAATTTCAAGGTAGGATCTCTGGGCTTTATTTATCTATTTCTTTATTTTATATTACATATACAATACAGGTTATGATCCTTTAAAGACTTGGTTGTTCCCTATGTAGGCATTCACCTGCTTGCGCCCCACCTCTAAGGTTGCACATGTCAAGAGAGTGTTCCAGATCTTCACATGTTGAACACAAAGCTAATTCTGACAAAGTTGGGTTCACAGAAAGCCTGTAACTGGGTTGAGCAATGGCCAGTACGGACATTTTCACATAATATTTAAGAATTGGAATGCTGACTTGGCATGCATGATGTTAAGAGAACAGGGATTACATGCACAGCCAGATCCCCTTACACAGTTGTCCCCTACATGCAAGTAGGCAAATGTCTGCATTGGGTTTGTGTGTTTTCAGAAAAAGTTATTGTGTCTTGATACTTATATAGCTAAATTGCAGCTTTGGGGGAAAAGAACCAAATAGTATGATTTCTTTTGTTGTTGTTAACTGCCCTCAAGTCGATCTCAACCCTATGGATGAGACATCTCCAGGACCCCCTGTCCTCCACTGCTCTGCTTAATTCCTGCAACCCCTTAATACCCATGACCTCCTTAATAGAGTCCATCCATCTGGCATGTGGCTTTCCTCTCTTCCTACCTCCCTCCACCTTCCCCAGCATTGTTTTTTCCAATGAGTTCTCCCTTCTCATGACATGTCCAAAGTACGACAGTCTCAATTTGGTCATCTTGGCTTCCAGGGAGTTTTCCGGCTTGATCTGCTCTAGGATCCATTTGTTTGTCCTTTTCGCTGTCCATGGGATCCTCAGCACTCTCCTCCAGCACCACATCTCAAATTCATTGATTTTCTTCCTGTCATCTTTCTTAACTGTCCAGCTCTCACATCCATACATGGTAATAAGGAATATAATGACTTGTATGATTCTAACCTTTGTGGTGAATTGTATATATTTGCATTTTAGAATCTTTTCTAGTTCTTTCATAGCTACCCTCCCCATTCTTACTCTTCTTCTGATTTCCTGACTGCAGTCCCCATTTCTATCAATGTTTTGTCCCAGGTATAGGAATTCTTTTACCCTTTCTATTTCTTCATTGTCTAGGTTGAACTTGTGAAGGTCCTCAGTGGTCATTATTTTTGTTTTCTTTATGTTCAGCATTAAGCCTAACTCCACAACAGTCCCAAAAAACTGAGAGCTTGACCTTCCCTGCTGATTTTTGCACCTTTGCCTTTTTCAGGGGAGGGGAATTGGCATGCTTCCGGTCCACAGTCATGGTTTTGGTCTCTGGATCATACTGAGACCAAACTCCAAGATTCATCCATGGTTTGACCAGATGACCAAAAAAATCCTCTTCATCCTGTTCCAACAGCGTCAACATATGTCTTGAAAGGTCACGCCGTGTTTGTTTCTGGAAAGGGGTTAGCAAAGGTGGAACCCAGTGTGCAGACACTTTAGACATGTGCAGTTTGTCATGAATAATTTCTCACACACTACCATAACTTTCATTCATGATCATTTGGATGGTCTTCCAGGGTTAAACACTCCACTTTCTTCACTGTGGCCACATCATCCATCAGTGATGGTCTTCCAGGTCTTGGATCGTCTATGACGTGTGACCAATTTGGAAATTCCTTTTCCATCTCACAATAGTGTCATAAGATGGGCAATTATTTCCATAAACTACCATCATCTCACCATGAATTTGCCAGGCACTATTACCCTTTAAATACAGGAACTTTATCACGCTGCAAGCCTCAGTCTTCTCCATTTTACACTTTAGTCACTTCTGGCACAACCTGTAACAAATATAAAGGACACAAAGAGCTGGTTTTCTCAATGTCGCGCACTTAGGTACCAATGATGACATTGACAACATTTTATCAATATACCATAATAACATCTAGGTGATAATTATTACTTTACAATACCCCCTCAGAGCTTCCTTAATTGAGTCCATCCATCTGTAATGCAGTTTCCCTCTTTTTCTACTGCCTTCTACCTTACCACGTGTTATTGTCTTTTCTAGCAAGTCATGTTTTCTCATGATATGTCCAAAGTACAACAGTTTAGTCTTCTTGGCTTGTAAAGAGAATTCAGGCTGGATTTGCTCTAGGACCCAATTATTTTTCTGGCAGCCTGCAGTGTCTGCAGAACTCTTTTCCAGCACATTTCAAATGTGCTGATTTTTCCCCCCTACCAACTTTCTTCACTGTCCAGCTTTCACAGCCATACATAGAAATATGATGGCATGGACCTTTCTAACTTCAATATTCAATGACAGACTTTTACACTTGAGGATCTTGTCTAGTGCCTTCATAGCTGCCCTTCCAAGTCCTAGTCTACTTCTGATTTCTTTTACTACACTCTCTATTCTGATGCTTTAACGTTTTATAAATAACCTGTGGTTACTATTTTTGTTTTCTTAATTTTCAACTGTTAACACTGCCTTTGCACTTTCTTCCTTGATTTTCTTCAATAGCTGTTTCAAGTCTTTGCTATTTTCTCTTAGTAGTATGGTGTCATCTGCCTATCTTTGTTGATGTTCCTTCCATTTTCAAGTTTTCTTCCTCCAAGTCTAATCTAGTCTTACATATGTTATGTTCAGCAAATGCATTGAATAGATAGGGCAATAAAATGCAGCCTTGCCTGACACCCTTGCCAGTGGGAAGCCATTTTGTTTCTAACAATAGCCTATTGTCCTGAGTACAAGTTATGCATCAGGACAATCAAGTCTTCTGGCACACCCATTTCTTTAAGAACGAACCATAAATTTTCATGTTCTACCCAATCGAAGGCTTTACTATAATCTAGAGAGCACAGGCTGATTTTCTTCTGAAATTCTTTTGTGAGTTCCATCATTCAAAGTATGTTTGCAGTATGATCTCCAGTCCCTCTTCCTTTTCTGAATCCAGATTGAACATCTTGTATTTCACATTCTATATATGGTAAAAGTTCTTTGTTGTAAAATTTTCAGCATCAGTTTGCTTACATGAGGCAAGAAGGAGGAATGAAAATAGGAGGAGGGAATATCAACAATCTAAGATATGCAGATGACACCATAGTACTAGCAGAAAACCTCACAGACTTGGAACACCTACTAAAGAAGATCAAAGAAGAAAGTAGGCTTAATTCTTCTTCGTGGTCTCTGCGAATCACACAAATGGATTATATCTGCGCCAGCACATCTAGCTCGGAAAGTTCTAGTATCACTGGGCAAATCTTGATTGCAATTTTTCGGTGGTAGCTCCACCCACCCCTATAAAGCCCCTGGCGTTCCTGCTCTTTCCTCAGTTCCTTTTGTCCGCTGCGTTAGCAGCTAGCAAGGAACTTCGCTCGCTACAGTCGCTTGTTTTCGTTCTGAAAAAACTATTGACCTACGGCTTTTTGACCTTTTTCTGGCTTTGACCACTCTTTGGATAACGTATTGGTGATTGTTGGTGAATCGATCGACTCGGACTCTGAATCAGTATAAGGCAGCTTCCTTTCTTCTTTTAAGTTCCCAATTAGTATAGTATGGAAAGTTGTTGTTGTTGTTGTTGTTAACTACCTTTGAGTTGACCCCGACTCATAGCACTGTATGGCTGAAACACAAATACAGGTGTATCATGTGAATAAAAATACCCAATTCAACTATGTATAATTGTTTATATACACATGTAATAGAAAAAACTTACATAACACCACTAGTTCAATATGTATGAACTTTTTACCATGGTTTAGAAAAAAAACCATAACTGTGTAATATACAGCAATTAAACACAAGGCTAATGGCCAAAATAGGATTAAAGCCAATGCAGTTGCTGTGGTGACAAACATGTTAGTAAGGGAGGCCATCACAATATTGAAAAGTAAAATAATACTAAACAGCATACTTCACACTTGTTGAAAGTGAAATGTTATCAGACAGCAATTCACAATTGTAGAAAATAAAATGTTGGCAATTACAGAAAATGTTAGCAGACAGCAGGACAGAGTATCTCAGGTAGTTTTCTTTTCTGTTTTGCCAAAAGATAGGTTTCTTTGTAGCCAGCTGTATAATAAACAAGATAAAGCTAATACAAAACAAGCATTAGAATGAACTAGCAACTAAAATGAAACATGTATGAAGCACTAATTGTGATGCTTATAGCTCTCTAACACAATATTCTTACAAACAAGATGATTGACCCTGTGGATGAGGCATATCCAAGACCTTGTCCTCCACTGCTCTGCTTAAGGTCCTGCAAATTCAGTCCTGTGACCTCTATCCATCTGATGTGCAGTCTTCCTCACTTTCTACTACCTTCTACCTCTCCTAGCATTATTGTCTTTTCTAATGAGTCATGCCTTCTCATAATGTGGCCAAAGTATGACAACCTCAGTTTTGTCATGTTGGCTTCCAGGGAGAGTTCAGACTTGATTTGTTGAAGGACCCATTTGTATCCTTAGCACTGTTCTCTAGCACCACATCTCAAATGAGTTTTCTTAATTTTTTTTTTCACTGTCCATCTCTCACATCCATACATGGTGATGAGGAATACAATGGCTTGGATTATTCTAACTTTAATGCTCAGTTCTATATCTATATAAACTTTTGAAAGTTGTCTAGTTCTTTCATAGCTGCCCTTTCCATTCCTAGTCTTTTTATTTTTTGTCTGCAGTCTCCATCCTGATCAATGTTTGATCCAAGGTACAGGAAATCTTTAACTATTTTGATTTCCTCATTTTTAGCTTAAATTTATGTAGATCCTCCATGATTATTATTTTTATTTTCCTTATGTTCAGCAGCAAGCTTGCCTTTGCACGTTTTTCCTAGACCTTCCTTAATAATTGTTCCAAGTCTGTGATGTTTTCTGCTAGTAGTATGGTGTCATCTGCACATCTATATTATATATATTTATAGGTATGTGTGTGTCTGTCTGTCTGTCTATCTATCTATCTATTTATCTCTCTATCTACATATTATAATACATACATATTATGTTGCAGAAATTACAGCTTTGCTATCATTGCCCACATTGCACAGCTGAAATTCCTTATGTATTTGTATTTATGACAATAATCCTAATGCTCTATTATATGGTTCTTCTTCTAGGAAAAGTGAAGGACTCAGTGGCCGTGTCTTACGGAAACTTCCTTTTCTAGCCCATGCACTTTATATTCAAGTAAGGTTATGCCATTTTGTGAATCTCATTTTACTTCAGTGATGGGCATTCTAGCTTTCTTGTACCTTTGTGGCCTCTACTAACTACAAACCTACAATGGTTTATGTTTGGCATCAGTAGTAGATAGAACGTTTAAACAAAACTCACTTATACGCAACTTCCATTTTACGTAGGCTTAGATCAGACTCTGAATATGATTAAGTTTTGAGGATTGTTTAATAATGTAAATACTGCCCTTGGGTTTCCTATATTTTAGTTGACTTTGGGAATTTACCTGGTGCTGATGTAGTGAAATTTCTCTTTGTCATATAATAGACTGGATACATAGTATGACAATATTGTAACACTTGTTTTGTTTTGTTTTCTTTACTTCTAGTCACCTAATGTTTCAATGACAGCTTTCCTTCAAGCTCTGTCACTTGTGGTAGACAAGCAATTTGAAGAAAGAACAAAACTTTCAGATTGTGTTTGATGCTTTTATTCTTCTATAGTGCTTTAATGTACTTACTAGTTACCTTGTTTACTTTTTTTTGCATGAACATTGGGACTTCATAGTAAGAATGATGAGTTTCTAACCAGAAAACAGTTTAAGGGAAGTCTATTTTTCAAGTAATTTATTGCAAGTGTACTTTAAATATAAAGTACTGTATATATTCAGGCGCTTTACTTGGTTTTGATTATTGTATTGCAGTTGTTTTTTAAATGCAGAATTCCTAAGTAATACTTTTTGTCATTTATTTGTGATAACTTTGGTATATATTTCATTAAACATCCTGTGTACCTATAATTTGTATCTTTTTATGGAATTTATTTGAAACTAGATTAATGTCAGTAATTCTGATCTTCAGTTAAAAAAATACAGCTGGCAAATATATGTGTTCTTCTTCTTCTTATGCTTAAGTAGCCAGTCACTATTACTGTGCAAGAATCAACTCTGGCCAAAAACACAAAATAAGTTTCTATAAATTGAAGGAGAGAACCCCATGCTGGCTAATGCACTGCAGATTCTTAATGTAAGTGTGTATGGACAAGAGGGCTAGTCTATTTTTTTTTTAGAGAGAATGAGTGAGAGAAGCTTTAATGATTTATTTGCAAGTTTGCTCTGTATGTTTATTCAAACTCTTATTGTGAGCAGCCCCCAATATTAAACAAATGGGTAGATGGAAAAGCAGCTGCTATCCATGTCTGATCCCCATTCTGTGCCTGTGCAAATGTTGGATGTTAGCATGATGCCAAGTTTACTTTTTGATTTTAGCTTGCCAACCCAGAGATTAACATTCCATGGCTTTGTGGTCACTATGGAGAAATGATTTTCAGGGTTATTCAGATTATCTGCAAAGCAACTTGAAACAACTGAGATCATGGTCCACTGCTCAGCACAGTAGACACACATCTTCCAGTTGTTCTCTGCCTTGGCAGCAAATGGTAACATTTTCTGTAGCAGGCATTTACCTGGCAGACTGCTATTTTTTTCTCTCTCTCTGGCTGTGATATAATTTTCAGAGCAAAATGAAGCAAAATTCAGGCAACATCTGGCCTTTCTCACAGATAAGGAGTACTGTAGCAGATCTGTGCAGTCTTCCCACAGCTGCATTTTCATTTCATGTTAGCTCATAGGTTCATTTCCCCTCCTTTTGTGTCACTGGCCAGAACCAAGGAAGAAAAACATTTAAAGAAGGCATTTAACACAACTGAGTTATGAGTATTTTTTCTTGTGGGAGTCCAAAAATTATGAATTTTGGAAACTTCTTGAGATACATTGGGATGGGGAAACAACAAAATCCAGAATCCACAAAAAGACCATTATTGGCCAACTGAAATGCACAAAATGCATCATGCAAGCTTTTGAAGCTTCACTGGTGTCTTCAGGTAAAATATGTTAAAAAGTCATATAAGAGAATACAGGTGGTAATGGCCTACATTTTGTATCAGATGTTGTTTCTGTTGTAGGTCAGTTGTTCTGGAGGTATCTCATTGTAGACAAAGACCACTTTGCTTCTTGGCCATGGCAGGGACCAAGGACAAAAAGCAATAAAAGACAGATATTAAAATATAATTTCCATTATTTTCAAGTCCATTTCAATTCCATTGTGGGGGAATATTCCCATGTGCAACCATGATGTCTCTGATATGATCTTAATAGATTAGAAAGCTGGGCCAAAGCTAACACAGTGAATTTCAACATGGATAAAGGTACTGCACTTATGGCAATAAAATGAAATGCATAGATATAGGATGGGGGACACCTGGCTTAACGCAACTATGTGTGAAAGGGATCTAGGAGTCCTAGTAGACCACAAGCTGAACATGAGTCAACAGTGTGATGCGGCAGCTAAAAAAGCCAATGCAGTTTTAGGCTACATCAATAGAAGTATAATGTCTAGATCAAGAGAAGTAATAGTGCCACTGTATTCTGCTTTGGTCAGGCCCCACCTGGAATACTGTGTCCAGTTCTGAGCACCACAATTCAAAAGGATGTTGAAAAACGAGTGTGTCCAGAGGAGGGTGACTACAATGGTGAAGGGTCTGGAAACCATGTCCTATGAGGAGAGACTTAGGGAACTGGATATGTTTAGCCTGGAGAAGAGATGTTTAAGAGGTGATATGATAGCCCTTTTTAAGTATTTGAAGGGGTGTCGTATTGGGGAGGAAGCAGCCTTGTTTTCTGCTCCTCCAGAGAATAGGACCCGGAACAACGGAGGTAAGCTACAGGAAAAGAGATTCCACCTCAACATTAGGAGGCACTTCTTGACAGTAAGGGCTGTTCGACAGTGGAACACACTCCCTCAGAAAATGGTAGAGTCTCCTTCTTTGGAGGTCTTTAAACAGAGGCTGAATGGCCATCTGTTGGGGATGCTTTGATTTTGAGTTCCTGCATGGCAGGGGGTTGGACTGGATGGCCCTTGTGGTCTTTTCCAACTGTGATTCTATGATACTGTACAGTTCTGGTGATATTGCTGGATGTTGCAGCATTGGTTCAAGAACCTGTCCTTTTAAGGATGAAATTGCAGCCCATCACATACTAGTAGGTCTCTTCATAGGAGGCCAGCACTTGTCTTACTGGTGAGCAAAACAAACAGCTCAACGTACCCTACATGATCTAGTTGTACAGTTAATCCTGACCTACTTTCAAAGCAGGTTTTCTTGTTCATTAAAACAGAATCCGTTGTGCCCTAGCCATAGTATCTTTTTCCAAGATACATTTAATAATTCTCTCCTGGAGTTTTGGACTTTTTTTTTTTTGCTTGCAGTTCCATAATTTCAACGTTGCTTTTTAGTGACTTCTGTTGGACACTTTTAGTTCTCAGCCGGAATATGCTTGGGAGTGTTGAGGACTCTAAGCCAGCAGTCTCATTTTTAGCTGCTTGTCATCTTGACTCATGGAGCATTGCACCATATCCAATGAAGAAGTGTCATAGATAACTTAAAAGAAGAAAGCTCACGGGAAAAGATCAAAATTCGATGGCCTTGTAATTTTCGAGTAAAGTTAATTGCATGTAGGAAAGATGTAGTATATGTAAATTTTAATATTCTGAAATGTGGCACAGATAAATTTTCAAATTCCTTTTCTTTCATTGTAATTAATATAGTTCTTTTCAACGGCAAGTATAGTTGACAGTGTTTTCCCCAGTTGCTCAGACATATACATTTTTATTTCCAGATGATACTATAACTTATGTATAACTAGGGAAGCTACAATTGATGTGGTCAGTTTAGTTGCTAGTCCAAACAGTGCTCAGAAGTCCCGATGGAAAACATTTTTAGAATTTGTAGTGTGTGTGTGTGTGGGGGGGAGAAGAGTGTGGTGTGCTTAGCATTAGACTATTATTCTGGAGACCAGGGTTCAAATAACCACTTGCCATGGAAAACCACTTCGTAACCTTGTGCAGGTCACACTCTCAGCCTTAGAGGATGGCAATGGCAACCCCCCTCTGAAGAAACCTGCTACGAAAACCCCATGAAAGGGTCACCATAAGTCAAAAACAGATTGAAAGCACAAAACAGCAACAAAGGGGTGGGGAATCATTTTTTTTGTCCTAATTGTAGTCACTAGGTGGCACATATGCACTCTGAATGTTAGAAAACTGGCTGAGATTCTTAGATCAAGGATGAGAATGTGGGTTCTGTTTAAGTTTACCATGTTGTCGACTATTTTGATATCTTCTATGAAGGTACCTATTTACTTCATTCCATACCCCTATAGACCTCATTTCATCTACACTTCAGAACAAAAAAAATTAAATGTGTTGTATAGTTTTCTCTGACCATTTCAATAAAATGCATCTATCTTGCATCATTTAAAGTTTCCAGAACACTGGAAAACCCTAAGGAAATTCATACTTTATAAATGTTGATACTACTACCTTATTTTTAAAAATCAGCCCAACCCCTGCAGCAATAGGAGCAGGGCCTGCCCGGGTGTCACCCCCTCTCTGAGGTGTCCCCACACCCCCAGCACCATCCTAGTACTATAGGAAGGCAAGGATGGCTGAGTAATGCAGACTTATTTATTTACTCCCACTTTTCCTCTAACATGGGACCCAATCAAACAGTTAAAGCATAAAGACAAGATCGACCAGGTAAAATGTACTGGCACAGTTGCTGGGCACTGAAATGTCTCCTTTGGAGAAAAGGTACTTCACTTCTTTAAAGCAAAATTGTAAATAGGGTTCATAGATAGGGTCAGAGATAAGAACTCGTGCATTCATAACTACATTAAATTAAATAAGGGTGTGATTTAAGCCAGAATGTAAAATATTTCTCCGAATGCAACTATGTGCCGAAGCAGACAGCCCCTCTGTGCCGTCCCTGGGAGCACTGGATCGGGGCTGTGGCAACCGCATGCCATGGCCCCGATCCGGCTTTTTGCCACTCCAAAAAGAGCTGCTCCTTTTTGGGGTGGCAAAAAGCTGCTTTTAGCACAGCAGCGACCGCTGTTTTGCTCCCCTTTGGCGCACCGTGTCTACACCCTGGGCACCCTGATGTTGCATGGTTGGGCGCACAGCGTGATGGCGGCATCGGGGCAGAGTCGAGACGTGCAGTGTGCAGTCGCCCTGCCCCAACTCCGTCCCCAGGGCAGCCCTTTTGGCCAGTCTGCATCAGCCCTTAGTGTTATTCTGAGGGCATTTTAAAGGGACACGGTGGTGATGGGTTACATTAGTTTCCTCCTTTCTTGCCACCCATGTGCTTCTCATCTGAGTGTTTCACTTTGCAGCAATGAGCAGCTGTGGGAGAAGAGCACGTTTGACAGGCAGCAAAGAACAGAAGGGAAGAAGGAGTAAGAAGAAGAAGAAGCCCAGAGGACCCTTCCTCAGGATGCAGAGGCACACATGGGAAAGGAGTCTTTAGAGGAAGTGAGTGAAGTAGGGGAGGACTTGAAAGGTAAAGACAGGGAAGAGCAGAGGAAAGGAGACATACAGAGAAAGAGAGAGCAAAGGGCAAGAATCATATGAGAGAGTGGAAGAGTGGGAAAGACCCACGGAAGAGGGAAAAGAGAAAGGAATGGTCAGACAGAACAACATGGTGCAATAAGAAAGTGAGAACCTAAAAGGGAAGAAGAGCAGAAAGATGAGAGGAGGATGGCAAAGGACAACAGAGAAATCACACTGACAAGTACACAGAGAGACAAGCAGTAGAGAAGAAAATAAGAAGACATAATTTTGACTGATTTTTTAAAAAATATAAAAATTGTTCTTGTGTAGTATGGATGAGGAGAAGGGTGAGTCTGTTCTACATTTGACATTTATAGGGTAATGGGTTTTGTTTGTTTCATGTAGCCTTCATATGTGTGTGTGCATTTTTTAACTTCACTCATTCCCTTTCAGTGTGTGGGCTGGGGTGAGCAATGGGCTTTTTAAAAATAGTTTCTTTCTCTCAAGATGGGGATGGGGCTAAGGAGCCAGCGTGGTGTAATGGTTTGAGTGTTGGACTAGGACCCTGGCAGACCAGGTTCAAATGCCTGCAGGGCTCTGGAAACCCAGTGGGTGATTTTGGGCAAGTCACACTCTCTCAGCTCTTAGGAAAAGGCAATGACAAAGCCCCTCTGAACAAATCTTGCCAAGAAAACCCTGCGATAGGTTCGCCGTAAGGTTGTCATAAATCAGAAACAACTTTCACAACATTGCTGTGAAATGTATGTATGTATGTATATGTAAGTTGTTTGTTTATTATTGTTTTTGTTTATGTGTTATATGTGTTTTAATAAATAATAAAAGTTTTTTTTTTAAAAAAAGAAACAACTTTTAGACACACAACCAATGGGGATGAGGAGCAATGAAGTCTGCATCCTGAACGATTTCCCAGTAATAGTACTGGCCCCAGTCACATGTGCCCTGCCACATCCTACATAAGTAGTTTCAAAATGACAAACAAATTATTTGATGTCTACTGTTTATTTTGCTTAGATGCCACAAATTCTGTATTTTGTGATTTCCCTTCACTATCTAGTTCCATCGTAGAAAAGCTACAGTCATGTAATTGTGTAAGTGCCATGGCCAATGGTCAGTGCAGTTTATTATTAAAATGTATGAATACCACTCCAGGACCTGTTTTACCTCTGATGTGTTACTTATGCTTTCAAGTGTCAGAAGCCATCTTGTGTTATCTGGCAGACAATAGTGCTCCTTTGTTTCACATTCCATGGGAAAGTCACCCTTTCCAAGACACAAAGGCCCTCTTATATCCATTCCACTCCCTCACTACTTAGGGCCTTTGCAGACTGTTAGAAATAGTGCAAACTGAGTCCACTTTAAGGGTTAGGGTTAGGGTTAGGGAATCATGGGAACTGTATTTTATTGTGGCACCAGAGCTCTCTGACAGAGAAGGCTCAATGTCTCAGAAAAACAACACCAATTCCCATGATTCCCTAGCACTAACCCTAACCCTTAAAGTGGACTCAATTTGCACTATTTCTGGCAGTCTGCAAAGGCCCTTACTTACTCTTTCTTTCTTTCTTTCTTTCTTTCTTTCTTCATACTCTATGTAAAGAAAGAAATGTGTTGTCAGGATGGTCTTGAGAAGGTATATGCCAGTGTTGTTTTGTACTGGGTCTGGCTCTTCTCAGGGTTATTGCCAGTGACCCTGAGCATCCTCATCTTTGATTTTACTTTCTGCACTGCCTCTGCCCTTGTGGCCCATCAGCTCCATCCTGAAGGCCAAACAGCGTACTCCAGAAAAACCTTCATTCCCTTTATGCAAACAGGACAGTTGCTCTTGACTTCTGAGCCTTGCCCTAATTCTGACTCTAGCCCTGTTTATCTGTCTCTGCCACTGGAACATACTTTCTTCTCTAGCCTTCTGTGCTTATGATTTCAACAAGTTTGTTCCATGATGCATTCTTTCCTCGGCCGCTAGCTGCTATACAAGGCCATGGTTGATTTGAAGGATTTTGGATTATGGTTTGGCATGTGAGAGGGTTACAGTTAGAGGTCTTGCCATATCCATCTTCATGACAGGCAGGATCATGCAACACAGAGAGGGCTTGTCCAGACTGGCAACTCACGCTGATTAAATCGGTTACATTTAATGTCATTTTGGGCTGCTGCTTCCCGTATCCACATCCACATGCACTTTTTAAAATAAATGTGTAATATGCACGATCTTTGCTTCCCTATTAATTATTGTGTTGAATGAGATCCCCCCTGCCACACACACACACACACACAAAACAAGACAGTCTTCTAGCAACTTAAACTGAACATGGAATTTTGACTTTCCACCACCTCTCTCCTCCCCATCCCACAGATGTTTTGCAAAACAGTGGGGAAGCGATGTCTCCATTCTCTTTTTCTCTCTGCTCCACTTGTCTGGATATATGTTGGTGTGTGCATGTTTACATACACTTGCACACAACACCACAGATCCAACTTCAAATGTGCAGAACAGGGGTAAATGGATCAAAAAGGAGAAGGCTGGCAGACTAGAAAGTATTTTTTTAAAATAAATAAATAAACACGCTGCTGTTAGGAACAAAAACAACAGCCACCACCACCTTAGGAATGGAGGTGGAAAGCCTGAAAGCATCCTGGAAATACCAATGTGTCTTCTGGCTTTTGGAAACAAAAAGCAGTAATTAAAGGATTAAAAAAAACTGTGCATGTCATCTGTCAACTTATGGTGACCCTATGAATTTCATAGGTTTTTCTTAGGCAAGGAATACTCAGATGTGTTTTTGCCAGTTCCTTCCTCTGAAAGATAGCCTATAGTGCCTGGTAGTCTTTAGAGGTCTCCCAAGTACTAACTATCCTGCATAGTTTTCTAAATCAGACAGCATCTGAGTCATAGAATCATAGAGTTGGAAGAGACCACAAGGGTCATCCAGTCCAACCCCCTGCCATGCAGGAACTCAAAATCAAAGCATCCCCAACAGATGGCCATCCAGCCTTTGTTTGAAGACCTCGAAAGAAGGAAACTCCACTACTCTCTGAGGAAGTGTGTTCCACTGTCGAACAGCCCTTACTGTCAGGAAGTTCCTCCTAATGTTGAGGTGGAATCTCTTTTCCTGGAGCTTGCATCCATTGTTCTGGGTCCTGTTCTCTGGAGCAGCAGAAAACAAGCTTGTTCCCTCCTCAATATGACATCCCTTCAAATATTTAAACAGGGCTATCATATCACCTCTTAACCGACTCTTCTTCAGACTAAACATACCCAGTTCCCTAAGTCTGATGCCTTTGGAGTCTTTAGCCCTACAAAAAAGGCTCAATATATATGAACAATCTGATGATAATAATAATAATAATAATAATAATAATAATAATAATAATAATAATAATATTTATTTATATCCTGCCCCTCTGCCACGCAATCAGGGCGGCATACAACACATTAAAATATGACAAAACTTTAAAATCAATCCAAATCCCATACCATATTCCCACACCCACCCACCCCTTAAAAGTATCATCATCATCAGCTTTATTATTGCTTAAGCCAAAGGCCATTCGCAATTTTAACAATATAAAATACATCAGTATTATAAAATAAAATACATCAATTAGTTAAGCAGTTAGCATACAAATTTGAAACAATTTGAAAGGAAGAAAAAAAAAAGAAAAAGAAAAAAAACACAACTAAATCAATATTCTTAACAGTTAGCTAAATCAGCATTAAAAACAACCTAATAAATTAGATACGATCATCACCACGGCAATCAACTGCAATATCAGCTATAACACTAGCCCGAATTTTGATTGCTGCTGTGGAAAACATTGCGACTTTATAAGTTACCTTAGAATTAGTATCAGATAACAGATAAAATATCTTTTCAGAAGTGCTATTACACTGTAAATTAGACAAAATAGATCCCAGAAATTTAGTCCTCGGTTCTATATAAAGTGGACAAGAAAACAAATAGTGAGGCAGATCCTCAACTTCTGGTGCTCTGCAAATACACAGACGAGAGTCTTTTGGTGTACGTAAGTATCTTCCATCAATCATGGCCGAGGGCATTGTTTGAAAACGAAGCGCTGTAAAAGCTTGTCTAAGCTTTGGAAATGTGAGCTTCTCTAAATAGATGGCCATTTGATGATCCAGTTTACATAACCTGAACCATTCAGAAAACTTTGAATTATTAATAGCTAATCTGTCCAGATGTACACCGTGATTGTAAATATATTCGCGTAACTTTTCTTTTGAGTTCCAGATAGAGGGATTTTCAATTAAAGCAGGATATAATTCCAACAATTTTTGATATTTCAAACTCCAGGTTTTACATTTTGGTAGATATTGAAAACACAATTTAGGGAAAACCTTAATTGTAGAATCTTTTACCGATTTCCAATAGTTAAATAAAGCAAAATGGATACGGACTCTAATGGAAGGTAAGCCAACCTCTGCTCTGACTAAAGCTGCCGGTGTACCAGGCGGGAGGATAAGTAATTTCTTAAGAAATGTATTTTGGAGGGTTTCCAATTTATCCAATTGAGAATCATCCCATCCCCACACAGCAGCACCATAGAGAATTTGAGTTATTGCTTTGCTCTGAAATATTTTTAGAGCAGGTGCGACCAAATGACCCCCGGCTTGATTATAAAATTTAAGGATTGCTCCAATAGATTTCATTGCCATTATTCTGGTAGCCTCAATATGAGATTTCCAAGAGAGATTTTCCGTAAAATAAATACCAAGATATTTAAACTCCCTACATTGTTCAATCCGGTGACCATTAATAGAACAGTGGAAGTCAGAGTGTCTATTCCCAAACACCATCACTTTTGTTTTGTTATAATTGATAACAAGTTTTTCTTTAGAACAAAAAATTACAAGTTTAGAAATTAATCTTCTCAAGCCTATACGCGTAAGTGAAATCAACACCATATCATCTGCGTATAACAGAATAGATATCTTTTTCGACCCAAGTGTGGGAGGGAAAAATTCTGGGCCCGAGAGTGCTGGAATGATGTCATTTAAATACAAATTAAAGAGTGATGGTGCCAGAAGACACCCTTGTTTAACTCCTTTGTTTGTGGGGATTGGTTCAGTTAATAAACCAGAGGTACCAACTCTTATCCTCGCTGTTGTGTTAGAATAAAGTTCCCTAATTAAAGATTGTAAACGATTATCCATATTAGTGTTGGCCAATTTGAGCCATAACAAATTTCTATCGATTGAATCGAAAGCTGCAGCTAGGTCAATGAAGGCGACAAATAGATGTTTTGTTGGGCCATTGATTCCTTGTTGAGCTAAAGAATAGAGGGTTAAACAGTGATCGATAGTGCTCTGGCCCTCCCTAAATCCTGCTTGTTCTGGGTAAATGACTTGGTTATTTGATTCCCATTCCTCTAATTTATTTAGCAGATGTTTACTATATAGCTTGGAGTCCACATCCAACAGGCTTATAGGCCGATAGTTATTGGGGTCTTGCTTATCACCCTTCTTGTATATTGGAACAACTATACTCTGTTTCCAACCTGATGGAATTATCCCTGTGTTATTTATTTGAGTGAAGACCTTAGCTAGAATTGGAGCCCACCAATCAGGAAAATTTTTAAATATTTCGGGGGGCATCATATTTTCACCTGGAGCTTTATTCAGTGCAAGGGATGCTATCAACTTTTTTATCTCAGACTCTGATACAGGGAACCAGTGAGGCAGACAATTAGTTTTTTGAGCAATGGAAGAATGATGTTCCACACCTATATCTCCATAAAGTTTACTAAAGTGACTATACCATTGCTGTGATGTAATATGTCCGACAATGACCGGTCTAATCCTATTCATACCTAAAGCAGTGATATCCCAAAATTGCTTTTCATTTCTTCCTGAGACTGCCTGTGCTAGTTGTTTCCATTGTGATCTAACATATGTGTCCTTCTTTTGTTTTAGAAGTACCTTGTAAGATTGCCTCATAGAGGCTAGATATTCAGGGGAGCTGTTGTTATTATTTCTAAGTATCTGACGAGAGTAGTTCATTAACGCTCTCCGGGCATTTCGGCATTCCTCATCAAACCACCTGTTAATTACTATTTTATTGGGATTAAATTGTTTATTGCTCACTAACTTGGGCTTAAGTTTTTGAATTATAATTTGAAAAACTTTCAAAATATCCAAGTTATTATTTAGAATATCATTTTGTAAAGATTTAAAGATGGAACTCTCCAAGGTCTTGGAGATGGAAGTATTTAAATTGACTGTCCATCGTATTCTCTGTTCTCCTATATGGATTCCATTTAAATTTTGAAGAGTATTTGGAGGATAGAGCGGCCTGCAATTAAATAGTAATGACAATAGAAAGTGGTCACTTTCAGCTCGATTAACAGCTTCTAATCTACAAATATCAGATAGCAAATTTGCTGAGACTATTATATAGTCTATCATACTTGCTCCCCTACTGGTAACGTAAGTAAAAGGACCCAATGTCAGGTCACAATGCGTTCCATTAAGACATTGCAATCCATGTAAAGATAGAATTTCTACTAGCTTTAAACCAGATTTGTTAACATTCATATCTTGAGAGACTCTAGGAATGGAAACACCATGGATTGCTGGCCCATGATTAATGCTCTCCACTTGCCTTAGATCATTTCCAATTCTAGCATTAAAATCTCCACACATTAATAACTTTATGGAAGGGTATTGATTTTCCAGAGAGGTCAAGGTTTCAGATAAACCATCCCAGATATTGTTAGGGCCTACATTCTTTGCTAATTTAGGCGGGAAATAGATGTTTATACAAATTACAGAATCAAAATACTTGCTCTTAATAAACAACACTTGTATATATTGCGGAAATATACTAGTTATTGGGTGGATCTCAGCATGTAAATCAATTGAAATGAATATTGTAAGTCCACCACTTCCACGACCTCTTATGGAGGTTTTAACTGCAGGAACAGAAAATGCTTGGAATCCATGTAAAGATGGTAAATTAGTTTCGGGAGCCCATGTCTCCTGTAGGCAAAGAATTTTGAAGTTTTGTAGATAGTTTACAAAATCTGCATCATAGAATTTATTTCCCCAGCCCATAATATTCCAACTTAACAAATTTAATTGTCAAGTTGATGTAATCAAGGCCTTATCATCGCCAATTTCCAAAATTTCTGTTTGAGCTCTGACTTTTGAACTGCAGGATAATTCATGTTGGGCAGATGTAATATTGGCTCTCGTAGGTTCTAAGAGTTGCATTGAAGTTGTAATTGTAAAATCTTTCTCATTCATTGATAATAAGGTGTCAATAAGATTCTTGGGCGGAACCCTCTCTATATCGGAGGCTTCTACAGAGGATATTAAATTCAACAATGGTAAGGCCAGATCTTTAGTGGTGAGCAACATATTTTTAAGATCATCCACTCTAACAATAGAGTCATTTTGTTCTACATTAGTTATTATATTCCTTGAATCTATAATTTGTTTTTCTTTGGGTTGGCTCTCAGTCCTGATGTTGGAAATTTTAGTTGGACCTAACTCTAATATGGTTTCTTTGGGAGTTCCTTTGGAAAGTGTCAAGCGGGTCTTATTTTGCTCAATAAGTTCCTCACTATTATGCCTATAAAGAAATAAAGGGGCTATTGTTTGATCTCGGAAAACCTGTATTGGAGTTATTCGGAAATTAGATAGAAAAGGTTTCATTTTTATCAACATAAGAGGAATTGTAGATTGATCAAAGGTTAACAAAATACGCTTATGAGCTAGTATGCTAGGTAGCCATTCCACAGTGAGAATGTCAATATCATAAAAGGGTACCTGTAATAATTGGCTCAACGAGGATTTAATAGTTCTTTTTGACCCCCATCTGCCATTGTTTATTCTATTATGGGCAATTTGCAACACAACTTGATTCACTTGTAAAGCCCTGGTACAATCTCTTTTTCCTTTCTCCTTAGATAATAAGTTGCCCCTAGAGTCACATATAATGAGATTCCCCATTTTACTAGATGTTACTCTATTGATATCATCCTGGTTTTCCTTTATCACTATCTGTTTCTGTTTAAAAGTCTCAATAGAGTGTTTGAGAAGCTCCACCTGGTGCATGATCTTCCCTAGTCGTTCATAAATTGAGATAACAGTATGGGCTGTCAAAAGACACTGTTTAGTCACAAAATCAGGAGGATTTAGTTGTTGTTTAGTGAAGTGTTTCTTTTCCATATCTGTCAGTTTTCCCCAAATGGACTCATTTAGCTCTAGGGACACATCTTCATAAGAGACCACTGTCTCATTTCCGGGAGATACTGTATGCTCGGATAAAAGTTCATTTTCTTTATCCAAAGGAAGAAATCTATTAGCAGTTGGAATTGCAAACTCCAAATTAGAGTTTACAGGTATGGTTGGGAAGCTTAGGGTTTCCTCATTAGCTAATAGATCGTCGATCTTAAGCTGTTTGGAGGCCTTATTATGTTTATTTATATCAGGGCTTGTTCTAGAACGTTTTTTAGTGCCCATTTTAATAGTTATTCCAAGACAGTAAGGATAACAAACAATTGTTAACAACACAGAAGGGGGAACTTCAAAACTCACAGTGTAATAGGATAAGAGTATAAAATATAAAATAAATATAAAAAAATGTAAAGACTTAAACCAAACCCAAACGGGCCCAAAGAAGCCTCTTGCCCCGCGTTACTCCGCCGCCTCTCTCTGGCCCCAGCGGGCCTAAAGAAGCCTCTGGGGGATGGGTGAGGCCCAAACTTGCCCCGCACGGGCGTCGCCGCTGGTCCGCCGCCTCTCTCTGGCCCCAACGGGCCTAAAGAAGCCTCTGGGGGGTGGGTGGGGCCCAGGCTTGCCCCACGTTACTCAGGGCTCGTTGGGGCCTTTTCAAGGCCCGGTTCTTCTGGCCGCTTGGCCGCCGCCGCTTGCGCTGCTGGAGGGAGGGAGGAGGCGCAGGTGGGGCCCTGGAGTGTGGCCTCAGCTTGCCGCCGCCGCCGCCAAAGGGCTCGCTGGTGCCTTTTTCAAGGCCCGGTTCTTCCGGCCGCTTGCACCGCTGGAGGGAGGGAGGAGGCGCAGGTGGGGCCCTGGAGCGCGGCCTCAGCTTGCCGCCGCCGCCGCCCCCTTAAAAGTAAATTAAACTGAAACAGATAGCAATTGTTAAAATATACAATACAAAATACAGTCAATTTTTCAGGTAGCTGTCAAGATCTCTGCAGGACTTTGGAAGGTTGCATCTGCCCCCATGCACTTCCCTTCAGATTTTTTTTAAAAGTTAAAATACAGTTGCCCCTCCCAATTCGTGGGGAAGAATAATAAAAAAAATAAAATGCAGTTAAGCCCCCCAAAATGAAACAGGCACAGTACAGGCAAAGATCAGGTTCCCAGAAGGTCAGTTGGGAAAGAAGTGTGTCTTGACTATTCAGAATGGTACTTTAATTTACATTCAAGTCTCTAATCCAGCCTTTTCACATTCCTGATATTTGAAGCAAGTTTTTTTTTTCTGGATCAAAATTTGGGGGACACTTCCAATTATTTGCTTTTAGTGTAAGAAAGACTAACAATCGCCTTTGCCTTCTAGTGTGTGTGTGTGGGGGGGTCATCGTTTATTTCATTTTATTTGTTTTAAATACTGCTGTGCCTGCACTGAGTGTAACCATTCTTGAGTGATATCTGTGAAATGGGAAAAGTGGCTGGCCCCATATAACTTCATAAATTTTATGGTATAGTGATAATTTGAACCTTGGTCTCTGGTCCAAGATTTTAATTGTTACACAACACTAGCCTAGCTCCATTATTTTTGCATGACTCTTGGCAGTAAAGGCTGTTTAACAGTGGAAGAGACTACCTTGGGAAGTGGTGGACTGTTCTTCATTTGAGGTTTTTAAACATGTTTGACGGCCACCTCTCAGGGATACATTAGCAGAAGACTCCTGTACTGTCAAGGGGATGGATTCGATGGCCCTTGGCATCACTTCCAGCATGGCGATTCTGTCCCTCTACCAAGTGTTCCTCCTGACGGAAAGAGAGCAAGTACAGAAGTTTGACTCATGGTAAAAAAAAAAAGGAAAGGAAAAAAAAGACAGCAACAACATAGGAAGCCACCAATTAAGAGTAATAATTCTGTTGTATCTCTCCAACTAGAGAAGGCCTTGAATGCCTCCATGTTTGAAACAAGGATGTGTAGGGTTGCCATATTCCACTTCTTAAAATCCGGGTACCTAAGTTGCATATTATGAAAATATTCTAATGATGCAAACCACTCTAATTTACATTCTAATTTTGCAAATGCAGCACATTAATGGTTGCATTTTTTTTTCTTCCCCTATGTTGAACCTTTGTACCGTTTTACAAGTTAGAACTGATCTGACAGAAACCAATGTTTAAAATGCTGGGCTTGGAACAGAGAGATCCAAATCCCCAAGAGGAACCTATCCTAGAGTTTTCTGGACAAGTTTCTTCAAGGAGTGTGTGTGCCATTACCATCCTCTGAGGCTACTCCTAGCAAACCCTAGCTAACCTAATTTTGCTTCTGAGTGGAACTAGTTTCTCTGCGGCAGCAGAAAACAAGCTTGCTCCCTCCTCAATATAATGTCCCTTCAAACATTTAAACAGGGCTATCATATCAACTCTTGGCTAAACATACCCAGTTCCCATAGTTGTTCCTAACAGGGCATGGTTTCCAGACCCTTCACCATTTTAGTCGCTTGCTTTTGGACACATTCCAGTTTCTCAACATCCTTTTTGAATTGTAGTGCTGGACACAGTATTCCAGGTGGGACCTGACCAGAGCAGAATACAGTGGCACTATTTCCTCCCTTGATCTAGACACTATACGTCTATTGATGTAGCCTAAAATCACTTTGGCCTTTTTAGCTGCCACATCACACTGTTAACTCAGCTTGTGGTCTACTAGGACTCCTAGATCCCTTTCACACGTAGTTTCGTTAAGCCAGGTGGCCGCCATCCTATATCTATGCATTTCATTTTTCTGCCCTAAATGCAGTACCTTACATTTCTCTGTGCTGAAATTCATTTTGTTAGCTTTGGCCCAGTTTTCTAATCTATTAAGGTCATTTTGAATTTTCATCCTGTCCTCATTCCCCTCCCCCATTCTTGTCTCTACCCCCGTCTCCTTACAGCTAATGTATTTTTTCAGGATCATCTCTTCCCCCCATCCCATCATTAGTCCTTGTATGCCTCCTGCCAACTCCTCTCCCCATCCCTGGCTGCTATTCCTCATCCAAAATCCAAACCACCATTCCTTAAGTTAAGCCATCTGAACTGGAGACAACACAGTATATTTACTTATACCGTGCAGAGACATGGATATTTCACACTTACACCTCTTTTTTCTTCTCCTTTTTCTTTTTTCCCCTTCTTTCCTCACACAACCCTCCCGTCTCAGCCCAGCTCCACCCAAAACCAAGCCTGTCTTTATTTTTAATCCCCCCCTCTCTTTTGAGGCAGGAAGAGAGTCCAACAGGTGAAGGGGAGAGAAGGCAAAAGGGAGACACTCTCAACTTCATTGCTCATTCAAGATTTAAAGCCCCGACTGCTGGAAGCTATCCTCACATTCTTCCTGGCTCCCTTTTCCTCCCCCCCCCCCGCCCCCCACATCACTGCCAAGAGTAGCCAAAGGGCTTCTGGTGTTAATAGGGCTATCATCATCTGAATTTTCCCCCCACTGTTTTACTCTCTGCAGAGAAGAATAAGAGAGGAGGGGAATTTCGGTGGAGACTGAGGTCTCTGAGAAAATACAGCCTGGAACAAAGCAATAGCAAGGACAGGTTCCTTACCTGTAGCTGTATTTCTTCGAGGGGTCATCTGCAAATTCACACAAATGGGTTATGTCTTTGCCTGTGCAGCTGGTTTGGAAACTCTAGAATCGCTAGGCAGAACTTCAATTGCAACTTTTTGGCGGCACTCCTCCCATCCCTATAAAGCCCCTGGCGTTCCCGCTCTTTATCCAGTTCCATAACGTATGCCGCATAGGAGCAACAGAAGAATCTTAGCAATGAGCAGGACACAGTCGAGGGGAGGATGGGGAGGATTTGTGTGAATTCAGATGACCACTCAAAGAAATGCAGTAACAGGTAAGCAACCTGGCCTCCTTCTTCATGGTCTCTGCAAATCACACAAATGGGTAAGACTGACAAGCTTTGGTCAGTGGAGGAGGGAGTGTCATGACACCAATTTGAAAGTTGAAACAGTTGTATTTTATTAACAACAATAAAAGTTAAAAACTTGAAAGTGCATTTGTTAGTGTCATTTGTCTTTGTTTTAGAGCATATTAAACATTCAATGTAATAAAAACTTCAACGTAACCCAGAAAGCAACACTGCTCTCCCAAAGGCTGCATCCTGCCTGGCCCTGTGTCCAGCCTATAACGTTTGATGAAAGTCAATGGCTGGGACCAGACAGCAGCCCTGCAAACATCCTCTAAAGGAACCCCAGTCAGAAAAGTGGAAGTTGTAGCTACCACCCTAGTTGAATGTGCTCGCACCTGGGCTGGAAGGGTTCTACCTAACAGTTCATAGCACAAGTGGATGGTACTGGCTACCCAATAGAGAATCTCTGAGCAGTAACTGGCAGTCTCTTTTTCACTTCCGAGTAGCAAACAAATAGTCTCTCAGAGCATCTTGAACCCGAGGTCCTGTTGAGGTAGAAAGCCAACACTCTCCGAACATTGGGGGTGTACATGAGGCGTTTGGCGTCCATCATCGGGTTTGGGGCCAGGGTGGGCAACACAATGTCCCGATTGATGTGAAAAGCAAACACCACCTTAGGAAGGAAAGTGATGTCAGTACAGAGGACCACCTTGTCCTTGTAGAAATGGAGGTCCATCCGTAAGGCACAAAGTTCGCCCACATAGCGAGCAGAGATGATGGCCACTAAGAAAGCTGTTTTCCAGGTCAGCAGTCTTAAGTCCGTGGTGGCCATGGGCTCAAAAGGCGTGGATGAAAGGTAGGAAAGCACCAGTTCCAAGTTCCATGTCATGGTCGGTACCGAGGCTGGAGGTTGTTGAACCCCTTAAGGAATCTCTTCATAAGGGGCTCCTTCAAAAAAGAAGGTCTGCCCTCGAACTGGTAATGTGATCAGATGGCAGACAAATAGCACTTGATGGATATGAGACACAGTCCCGAGTCAGCAAGAGTAATTAAAAATTCCAAGACTGTCAAGACCGAGACACGGGATAGAGACAGGACTCTGGTAGAGAGAAAGTCCAGGAATTTCTTCCATTTGAACAGATAGGATTTTCTTGTAGAAGGCTTTTGGGCAGTCCATACCGAGTCCGGGAGGGTCACTAGGGACAGATTCTCCATGCTACCAGGGGGAGTACCTTGATATGTTGGATGTTGGAATTGGCTTTTGTGTAGGGACAGAAGGTCAGGACAGAACTTGAGATGGTAATACTCCTCCTGGGTGAGGTGTAGGAGTGGAGCAAACCATGGCTGTCTTGGCCACCATGGGGTGATGAGGATGGCATCAGATTGGTCCATTCTCATCTTTGCTAGGAGCTTCATGAGGAGTGGAAACGGAGGGGGGGGGTACACCATTCTTCTGGACCACTCGAACTGGAAGGCATCTCCTTGAGAGTCCGGAACTGTGTACAATGAGAGTTTTGGTGAGCAGCGAACAGGTCAATTAGAGGTTCACCCCAAATGTGAAAGAGGTTGGCGACCATCTCAGGATGGAGGTACCAGTCATGGGTTGGAAGACTTGCTGAGTTGGTCTGTCAGTTCATTGTCCTCCCAAGGAAGGTGGACAGACTGGAGGAGGATCTTGTTCTGGATGCATCAGTCTCAGATGTGAAGAGTGATCTGGAGCAGCGTCTGAGATCTCATCCCTCATTTGTTGATGTAGTACTTGACAGTGGTGTTGTCTGTCAAGAGGTGTACTACCTTGCCTGAAAGAAGGGATTTGAATGTGCGAAGAGCTTTCTCCACTGCCAGCATCTCGAGTGCATTGATGTGGAACTGTCTCTCTGAGGTGGACCACTTGTCCTTGACTGTGAGGTCCATGGTTTGTGCCCCCCATCCATCCTTTGTCAGGGTGATCTGTGGGGGCGAGAAGGGCATCCTGATGCAAACGTTGTCGGGTTCGAACCACCAATATAATGATTTGGCTACGGTTCTCGGTACCATGAGCCACTTGGAAGGAGTGGATAGGAACCAAGATGGAAATGGTCTGAGATGGAGCCTCGCCCATGAAGTCACATAGGTTGTTGAGGCCATGTGTCCCAGCATGGCCCTGATTCGCCTGTGTGAGAGGCAGTTGCGGATGGCCCCGGAGAGATCTTGAAATGGTAGATAAGTAGTGGATTTGTTGGAGTGGAGAATCGTCCCGATGAACTTGAGTTGTTTCAATGGGGTTAGGTTGGAATTCTCTCTGTTGATCATCAGTCCAGGAGAGTCCAGAAGGGACAGGGCGAATTGTATGTCCTTGTGAAGTTCTTCCCGGGACGGGACGGCAAAGAGCCAGTTGTCTAGATATGGGAAGAGTGTGATCCCGTGTTGGAGGAGGTAGGCTGTGACTGGAGCCATGCACTTGGTGAAGACTCTCGGTGCTATGGAGAGCCCAAAGAAGAGGACTCTGTACTGGAAGATTGCAGTCCCGATGACAAAGGCAAGGAACCTCCTGTGATCCTGCTGGATTCCAGTGTGGAAGTAGGCATCCTTGAGATTGAGGGTTGCAAACCAGTGTCCTTTCTGCAAAAGTGGCAAAATAGAGGCAAGGGTTATCATATGAAAGCGGTGGTAAATGATGAAGGTGTTTAACTGCCGCAAGTCCAGAATGGGTCTGAGGCCAGAGTTCTTCTTAAGGACAATAAATAACAGGAGAAAAAGCAATGATGGGCCCGAGTAGGGTCCATGGGTGTGATTGCGCCCTTCTGTAATAACATGTGCACTTCGTTGAGTAAGGTGTCTGAGGGGACGGTGGAAAAAACAGTCCTGGCGACCGGGAGCTCTTTGAACGTGAGGGCATAGCCCTGCAGACAATGTCTAAGACCCACAAGTTGGAAGTGATTGAGGCCCAGATGTTAAGATAGCCTCAGTCTGTCCCCAAATGGGGTTGGTCCGAAGTGCGCTGCCCCACCTCTTAACTTCTTCTTGCCTTGTTCGGTATCTTTCAGCCCAGATGGCTGAGACATTTTTCTAGACCTTTCAATCCAGGATTTTCCTGGTTTCCCAGCAAGCCTGGATGGTCATGACCTTACAATGTGGATAGATCTTGACATTGTGGGCCTCACCTAGGCACAAGACACACTGATCATGGCAATCAGTAGTGAGGATCTTGGCACCACACTTGTCGCAATGCTTAAATGAAGCCATTTTTAACTGGGGTCGAAAGGCAAAATCGGCAGGCAAATTCGAAGTCAAACAGTTCTAGGTCAAGCAATCAGCGACAATCTCAAATTCAAAATCCAAAAGAGTGGTCAAAGTCTGGAAAATGGTTGAAGTTTAAGGCTTTAGGTCAAATTGAAAGTGAAATGAGCAACTCTAACAAAGCAAAGTTCCTTCCTAGCTGCTAACGCAGTGGACAAAAGGAACTGGAGAAAGAGCGGGAACACCAGAGGCTTTATAGGGAGCTACTGCCAAAAAGTTGCAATTGAAGTTCTGCCTAGCGCTACTAGAAGTTTCCAAACCAGCTGTGCAAGCACAGACATAACCCATTTGTCTGATTCACAGAGACCATGAAGAAGAAGTACATTTTTATACTGCTTATTAATGAATTAGCACTCCCTAAGCAGTTTATGATGTGTAAGCCAATTGACCCCAACAAGCTGGGTACTCATTTTACCAACCTACAAAAGGATGGAGGTCTGAATGGACCCTGGAGCCCTGCCTGGGATTGAACTCACAACCTTGTGGAAGTGAGTGGCTACAGTACTGGCAATTAACCATTGTGCCACCAGGGCTCCTTCTAGAGTCTGGGATTTGCTGCTTCAGACATGCCCAGCTGGCTGAGACATTTTTTTAGACCTTTCAATCCAGGATTTTCCTGGTTTCCCAGCAAGCCTAGCGATGTGGAAAAATTATCTATTCTCAGTGGAGATGGCTTGGAAAGTGTCATATGTAGAGCGGTGATTTATGGAGAAAGAAATGAGCAGATCCTTTGGGCTTTGTAGCCTTTAATTGTTGTTTTTTTTATGACACACTTGGTTGAAGAATCATTGCCCTAATGAAAGACACTATGGGATTTTACTGAGGTTACCTGAATTAGAACTTGCAGTAATCACAGGAAAAATAACTTTGTTTTACTCTTTTTCGTCCAAGTAGAGAAAAGACTACTGCTAGCAAAAGCACTCCAATCAATTCAGCCCTTTTATTTTTCAGAATAATTGTCCTTGTTGAGTTTTTTGTCTTTCAGACATTGTGATGAGTCCCCCTTGACTGCAGACGTTTATAGTACATTCACTAAAAGTCAAAGGGGAAGAGACTTCCCATGTAATTGAGAATGTTTGTGCATGCATTCACTTCCTTCCTGATGAGCCTTTTAGGTTAAGTAGGGCAAGCTAGTATGCTAAATTACAGGGAGAAAATGTTTTTTTCCCCCCTGTGTGAGCCAACTTGAACTAAGAATTGCAAAATCAACCATTTGTCCAGCTTTTCACAGATGACAATATGTGGAGCGCAGTTGTAACACCCTTATTATGGATTTCAGATTATGAAAGGGAAGAAAGTATGATTCTCATTTTTGTCAAAAATTTATCAGTCTTATTAACAGCAGTAACAGCAACAGCTGGGTTGTTTTTGTCTGTTTAGTATTTATTCCAGAGAAAAGGTTCAGTGTTGCAGACAAAAAGAGCAAAGAGGGGGAAATGATGCTAAGAAATTAGCCAGTATAGGGCTCTTTCAGACTAGCCCCAAAGAGCAATATCTCTTGCAATAGAGCACAATGATTATTACTAGTTGGTGCCTCTTTATAGTGCCTCAGGATCCACATATTCTCTCCAGCCTTTTTAAAGCTTTTTTTTTAGTCCCTGTAAGAGGTCATAGAGGATGATGGATGAAGCTGGATGACACTATAGGTAACTTAGGGGCTGTACAGACTGGTACTAAGCGCCAGCTTGGGGGCAGCATGGGGGCATGGCATTTGGACGACGCATGCCCCAATGCCACCCCCAAGCTGGCATCACACCAACTGCCTGACTGCATGGCGGGTGGCATCATGGCGCTCCTTTGGTGTGACATTCACACGCTGCACTCCAAAAGGAGTGTGGAAAAGTGCCACTGCGGTGGCAAGGGCACCCTTTTTCTGGGCCCAAAAGAAGCTGTTTTGTTTTGGCCTGGAAAAATGCTGGATTGGGGCCGTGGCATGTGATTGCCATGACCTTGATCTGGTGCTCAAAGGGGAGCGCAGAGCCTTCAGGGCGATCTGCTTCATCCCTTAGTTTCAACTCTCATGGCACTATATAAAACTTGTTCAGTCATTATACAGCTCTCTCCAGTGCCTTTGTTCACTATTGGCTCTGGATATTGAGCCCCAATATAGGCATGCTTTCTTTTTTAAAAGAACAATGTTTTAAAAAAACCTAATGTAAACTGCAATGAAACAACTGTTCTCCCTCACCGCTGCCCAAGGTAGCGAGGAGGAGAAATGGCTAAGGACTCAGTATGAACCAGAAGTATAGAACTATATCAGGATTTTTGCTGCAATATTCCCTGGATTTGAAAACAAAACCCTACACTCTGGATGAGAATAACATGTTGCTGCTGCTATTGGGAACTGCCACTGAATAGTCTAGGGCTAGTCTATATGTAAGTGTCTTACATGAATTGCTGTGGACTTTTGCTCATTCGGTTTGCTTAATTGTCTTGGCTTTCCTGTGCAAATTTGCGTCTATTCACCATCCCTCTGCCGAATATTCATAGCCATGAGAATCTATGTGAAAAAGATGGATGGCCACATGTCTCATAATGTGCATCTTTGTGGATACTCATTGATACTCTGATAAAAATGTGTTCAGTTTCCTGCAGAGTTTGAGGAATTCTCTCCCCCCCCCCAGCCCAAAGTCCTCCAAATCGCATGTGGAGGGATCACATTCCATTTGAATAGAACGAGTAGTATTTCAGTTGTGTAGACAAGCCATAGGAGAACACAAATTCTGGTTGTTGCTTTTTTTAAACAAGAACTATAGCAACAAACACAGCATCCAGAAGCACCCTGATGGATGTCAGCACTGAGGAAATAATAGCCAGAGGCTTCTCCGATCGTATCTGTCCTCCATGTAGGACAATAGCTGTGAGGAAGAAGGGAGTGCTTCAGAGGCCACAGAGTAAGTCCAGAGGGTGGTAAATGGCTCAGCCTATTGCAGGACTGCACAGTCATGCAAGACTGCAACCGCTGTCACTTGTATATATTTTATGCTAGATGCGTTCACTCACTTTTAACTGCAAAACTAACCCAGCCATCAACTGCACTTTTTTAAAACCTCTAGTTCACCGCTAGAGAATTTCTCAGGCACATGTACTAATCAGAAGCCCTATAATAAGAACTGGAGCATTTTAACCTCAACCATAATCTATTCTGTTTAAAGCCAAGCCAGTGCTTCTTTGTGAAACTGCAGGATTTGTGGTACAGAAGCTTTGTGCTGGAGCAAAGCACTTAGGGCCAGCTTAGACAACGTGTTAAAAGCCTTTGTGCATTTCATGTATCCAGTGTTTGTTGGGGGAGAACTGTATCACACCAGGTGGGAAGTTTAACTCTTTCTGCTCATGTTGCAGCCCTCACAATCCCAAAAGCTGTTAATGGCTGTACTGGGCTGTGTTGTTGTTGCTGTTCGTTGTACAGTCACCCTCCATTTTTGCAGGGGATCTGTTCCGGACCCCCTGTGAAAACGGAAAACTGCAAATATTCAAGTTCCATAGGCTTGAATGGTGCTGCATGTCCACAAGTGCGTGCCATGGGCACACACCCCATTTCGTCCCCCTCCGTTTGCTGCCTGCAAATGGGCAAGGGACACGGACTACAAGTCTATGAAAACGGAGAGGCAACTGTATTTGTATCCCACTCTTTTTCCAGAACTGGGACCCAGAGTGGCTCGCAATATTACAAGAATTGTACAATTAAAAACAGAAAAGTGGTACATTAAAATAGAATTAAATTACAGTCGCCCCTCCGTTTTCGCAGGGGGAGGGATCCGCAAAAATGAAAATCTGCCAATATTCAAGCCCCATTGGCTTGAATGGTGGCACGTGCCCCATTTTGTCCCCCTCCGTTTGCCACCCACGAACAGGCAAGAGATGCGGATTCCAAGTCTGCAAAAATGGAGGGGCGACGGTACAATATTAAAATAGATTGCTTGTTAAAAAAATAAAAACACTTTAAAACAATACAACACCCCAGCCCGTTCTTTAAAAAAAACATTTTGTTTTAAATGCCTGTCTGCATAAGAAGGTTTTAACTTGCCGGCAGAAGGACAACAAAGAAGGGGCCATTCTGATCTCCTTAGGAGGGAGTTCCACAGTCCAGGGGCTGCCACCGAGAAGGCCCTCTCTCGCATCCCCACCATCCATGCTTGTGATGGTGGTGGCACTGAGAGAAGGGCCTCTCCTGAGGATCTCAGAGCCTGGGCCAGTTCATACAGGGAGATGTGGTCTGCCAAATAGCCTGGACCTGAGCCTTATAGGGCTTTATAGGTCAAGTGTGTGTTTCCAGCAGTTTAATTTGTATTTGTGGAAGACTGATTAGGAATTCAGTTAGTAGGCTTTCATCCATTATGTACTACTTTTATAAGACGTTACTACACTTACTTGCATTAGCTTGCTTTAAAGCCTATATGAATTGGTAATCCAGGCCTACTGTACTCAGCTTGAGCTTTGTGTACTCCTTAAGGAGGTCCCGAGAGCCATTTTGTACAAGGTAGAGCCATTATAGTATCACTAATCTTATCCCAAATTCCACAGTGGAAGGGCAGTGTTGTGCCAAGCCATCATGACTGTCATGGTCACTGCAGGCCACTTGAACCAAGCCTATGGTTCAGTCTTGTGATGGCATTGCCATCCAAGACTTAGAATCACATCTGGCATGATTCTTGCATCAGATCGCAGGGGAAGTCTTGCAGCACTACAAATCCCTCAAGTCTTCATGAGATTTGGAACAGGCCATTTTGTACAAGGTACAGCCATGACAGCATCACTATAAATAGATGTGCAACTGCTGTCATGTTGTGCCAGCCTTGTTACTAAGGTCTCTTCACCCTCAGAACAGGAATCTTTTCCCTGTCTCAAAAGGGAGGAGGATGGGAGCGAACTATACTACCTCCCAAACTGCAAGCATTATTGTAGCCCAGTGCTCCCCAAGTTTTTTCTGGCTACTGTCCCCTTTTGTCTTGGGCAAAGACCCTATCAGGGCCCCGCCCCCATGCATATTTCTTGATATTAGATCTACTGTTCTACTGCAAATTCAAAATAAATAATCTCGGTCACTTTGCACCCAGTTATTTCTATTTCAATTGGCTTTTAGGAACAGACTGCAAGGACTTTTAATACAGTGGGCCCTTGGTGTCCACTGGGGATTGGTTTAGGACCCTCTGTGGATACCAAAATCTGTGGATATTGAAGTCCCTTTATACACACTGACATAGTAAAATTGTGCCCCTTATATAAAATGGCAAAATCAAGATTTGCTGTCTGGACACCCCACCCCAATATTTTCAATTTGTGGATGCAGAATCCGTGGATACCGAGGGTCAACTGTAGTGTGATGCTGTATTCATTTTTACATTTAGCTTTTTAATTACTTAAGCTTAAATAATTTTAAAATAGTGTAGTCATATTTTAACAATAACCTGTGTGTGTGTTTACTTATATGTTTCATGTGTTTTTATCATTTTTTGCATTAATTATTTTTAAAGCTGCTTTGAATCCCAGTTTTGGCGTCAAAGCAGGATATAAGTCATTACAAGGTTGATTAAAATACTACTACTTCTATTGTAAAATACTACTGCAATCTTATGTTAGACAGGAGGGATTTTTGCTCTCATCTAGCCAGGGTCTTCATTGAGAGAATTCACGGGGTGCTTGAAAAATGCAATATACATCTTTTAGGCTTTACTACCTATATTCAAGTTAACATTATGTTCAAAAGCATGTTCTTGGATAATGGGTATTATCCTCTATGAAGCATATTTTTCATTACAGCTCTAGAAGCTCAAATGCCAAGAATTTTCTTCAGTTAACTGAAATTATGCAGTTAATTGATCTGTGAGGGCAGGGAAATGCACTAAATCTTAAATAATGAGAACACTTTTTGGAGCATAAAAGAAAAGAAAGGAAAATTAGCCTGGCAAGAAAGCAAGAGTCTTGACAGATAGAACCACTATGTTTATTACTCCAAGAGGTTTTGTGTGGGAGTTTGGACATTTATTCTCAGGGATATGAAATATTGGGTTGATGCCCATGGGAACCACAGAGATGGCTGTGTCCCCAAAAAAACAGCCAGAAGTCTTAACCTGTTGCCAATTATTGTTGGATATCTGCTTGCAGATACGCAAATTAAATTCAATGTGTGGCAATATTTCTGAAATTTTACATACAAAAAAACACAATCTTTCCCATACTCAAATGATTATGATTGGAGCTGTAAGCAAGATGTTAGTATAACTATCTGAATTTTCTTATAGCAAAAAAATACAAGTCAAGTTCAGTATAAATGGTCATGCATGCATCCCCAAGCTTACCATAGATTAACTCAGAAGATCCAGGAAGATCAAACACATCCAGGAATTCTTCGTCTTTGTTTCATATGACTCTGTTTCTGTAACTGAATCACAACTCTCACTTTAAGATCCACTTTCCTCCCTCTGCGAAGCCCACACATGGTGACAGAATTCAGAGACATACCTATGTTAGTCTGGAATATCTGTATGCAAAGGGACTTTGTAGCCCCTTTGAGACTAACACACTGTAAGTGGCTCTCCCTCCAGTCTTCTTGATTCTTCTTCAAACTCCACTTTCCTGACACTGTTGGTTTTATCTCTGAGGCATACGCATATTATCACATCTTTCCTTTCAGTGATTTCTAATAAAAATATTTATTTGGTAGTTGGGGCTAGAGAGCTAGCCTTTAGTGCTTGTTGTGTTGTGATCTTTTGGGGCTCATATGGGGGTTGTTGTTTCCGTTTCTTGTCTTGCTATTCTGAACACTGTGCTTTCTTCTCTGCTGTCAACAGCATTGTTTTGTGGGATGGACTCTGCTGGTGTCTTTCTTTTCTGTCTTGTGTTTCTGGCATCTTTTCCCCTCATGTGGGCCTTGCTGGCAATTGAGCAATTGTCAAAGCTGTCTTTCTCCTTGTCCTTATTTTGCCTGTGTAGTTGTGTTTTCCCTCTGCTCGCACTCTGCAGCTGCCTTCAGTTATACCTCAGTCAACATTTACTGTCTGTGACTATGTTCTGAATGGTGGCCCTTTCTCACTGTTTTACATGTACTCATTGCACTGAGACCTCATCTCCTATGCAGAACAACATCTGGTCTTTATCTCCAGTGTCATACTTTGTGTGATTTGATTTAACTGTTGATGTTTCAACCGTTCAAGTACTGTCACCCCATCCATACTGGGATTGTAACAAACAGAGTTTATCCAGAAAGGAATGAAGTCTCTGAAGGTCTCTGGAAGTATCAAGTTCTTTTTGTTTTGATTCATCTGCATATTCATGGTTTTGCATCCAAACTCTTTCTTGAAATATCTCGTTTTCCAGAGATGGAGGAGAAACAATTTAAAGTGGGTTGGTTCCCTTTCGTTGGTCTAGTAGGCAGGAAGTAAAACTTTGGGAGATCGGCCACAGAAGGAGCAACCCTTCCGTGGAACTCCAGTCTAGCTCCTGCCTCAATTTTGCATCTGTTGTCTCCCTTGTGTCTTACCACTCACTATTTCTTCAACTGCCTTTCCTTTATCTATTTTTAAGTCTTACTATTTCTACTACGCTCATTTTGTCTAAAAACCCCAACCCCCCCCCCCAAAAAAATCTGTTTTCCTCAGCTCCTTTTTGAGTCTTTTTCTTGCCTTTGCTCTCCCTTCCCCTCGGACAGACTAGAAACCAGTCAAGGAGGACAAACAGTATTTCAATAGTGGGTGAAAATTCCAGCTGCTGTGGAATGTCCACTGCATATCACTGCAACAAATGCTGGTGGGTGCACCAGCTCCAGAGAAGAGGAAAGGCCCAAAAACATGGCCTGGTTTGTGCAATCAGAGGAGAGGGAGCCCTCGTCTCCAGACAACAAGGCATACCACTGCAAAAACTGCTCCTGGGATCGGGACTTGGTGGCAAAGGCTGCAGTGGCAGAGCATGGGATGAGGATCCCTCAGTTGCCCCTCCCTTAGCAACAGGACAGCTATTGCCCCCAGAACTTGCCAGTTTGATATCATCACCTGTGTCCTTTCAGGCGGCCACCATTTTGAGACAGCAAATGCAGGCCTCCAGCCAGGGCCAACCACTTTCTTCCCCGGTTCAACTCAGTTTGCTCTCTGGCCCCAGAGAAGGATGAGGGAAAGACTAGGCAAAGGCCAAGGCTGCAGGGAATCATAACCACCCATCATCCTTATCATCCATCAAGCTGGTCATCCCACAGTCTGAGCATGGTAAATTTGTGCCCAAACATTTCATGCTCAAGTGCAAGGCTAAAAAAAGGTGGAAAGTTGGAACCCATCATTTTACAGCAAGCAAACTCTAAAGCAAAGAGGCAGGTAACATTTGGTGCATGTAGGGGCACATCAAAGAGAATAAAAACAATACGACTAACACCTTTCTCAAACAAGGAGATTGAGATGGGCTCTCAGTCCCAATCTGTCTTGGAGATGGAGGAAGAGGATTGTCTGAGGACGAGGATGAAGGATTCCTTGCTGCCTCCTCTCCAGCCAGACTATTCCAGCCTGACAACTTTTGTTTGTTACTGAAGAAAGCTGTCAAAACCTTGGGATTCTCTGGGATGTCAGAGAACCCTAAGGTAGAAGACAGAGATCTTCCTAAAGAGAGAGAGGAATCCTTTCCAAAACCTGGTCCATCCACTACCAATCTTCCCTTCCCTGCAGACTTTATGAGGGTTGAGAGGGAGGAATGGTCAAAACCAGCTATGGTTAGACCAAACCCAATTTCTGTTTAAAAAAACACCAAAAACCTTCTACAGATAGTAATGCGTAAACTACAGATCCTGTTAGTCAATGTCCCAGTGTCAGCTCTTGTAACGTCTGCTGTCTATTCTAAAGATGGTGAAGATTCCATAAAGAATCCAGAGGACATGAGAGTAGATGCTACTTTAAAAAAGATATTCAAGGCCTTCTGAATGACAATCAAAGCTGCCTCTGCTGCATCAGTTATGTCCTGGGTTGCATGTATATGGGCCAAAGGTCTACTTCAGAAACAATTTTAATTTACACCAGGGCATTAATAAGTTACTAAAAGTGGTGGATTTTCCCTCCAATGCTAGCCTAGACATCATTCAAATTAGTGCTAAGGCACAGGGGGCTTTAGTGCCAGTATGGCTGAAAATTGGCAGGTTGACACTTGCTGTAAGCAGAACCTGACCATGGACTAGAGATAATACTAGTGGAAACAAAGAACAAGGCAAAAGCTTTACCCTCTTCACAGAGATGGGAGGACAGGAGACCCTTTCATCAGGACCAGCCTTCCTTTTGTTCTTACTGGCCCTCCTTTAACCCACCCCATCCCAGAGAGCTCAGATTTGGTAGACAGCAGTGGTCTGAGTGAAAATACCTTCCTTAGCAGCAGTTTCAGTCATGAAGATTCAGGAAGTCTAACAACAATAACATCCCGGCCAGCAACACTGTTACCAGAAAACAATCACATCTCTCTTCCAGATCCTGACCAGCTGGGTCCAAGAGTGAGTGGCAGGCAGGCAGGCATTTGCCCACATTTTTGAAGAGACCATATCAGACAGATGGGTTGCCTCCACTCTGAAATGCAGATCCCTGATAAACTTTTCGAGAACCCCACAATTTCTGCATAGCTTCCCTGCCATCCTAGCAAGTGAAGAAACATCACCTAATTTTGGAGGTCACTGATGGTCTATTATAGATTGGAGTGACTGAACAAATGCCATCTACAGAAGTATCAAAAAAGAAGTATCGTTTTCATCATCCCAAAGAAAGATCCTTCACAGTGGGCCATCTTGGATCTAAAACAGGTAAACAGGTATGTCAGAAAACTCAGCTTTCAAATGGGGAGTCTTAAGTCTATCTTGGAGTCTCTAAGATCTCAAGATTTTCTGGCACTTCTCGATTTGACCAAAGCCTACTTCCACATTCTGGTGAATCTGATACACCATAAGTTCTTGCACTTTGCATATCAGAACAACCACTTCCAGTACAAAGTGCTCCCGTTCGGTCTGTCGTCTGCCCTGAGAGTGTTTACCAAAATGATGGTAGCACTCCATGTCTACCCCTGCCTGGAGAGCATACTAATCAGTGCAACCTCCTACCAGCGAGGCATGCAAGATGTGAAGCTTGTCTTCTCATCTCTCTCAAGACATGGTTTTCAGGTAAATCTTGGGAAGAGCCACATGCTTCTATCACAACGTATACAATACCTTGGAGCAGTGATAAACATGTCAGTAGGAAGTCTTTCCCCCAGAGGGAAGGATAAATACAATTTGACAAATGATTTTGCAGGTATGCCACTGTCACTTGGTGGACCTCTTACTTCTTGCCAGGTTACAGAGCTTGAGGATAGCAGCCATAAATTGTGTTCCATGGGCTCGCTTCCATTTATGGAGTCTACAATGGCTATTGTTGTCCTTCCAAATACAGTTCATGCTGGCAAGGCACATGAGAATACCAATCCTACATATAGTGAGAAAGTTCTTCTACTGGTGGAAATCAGCAAGGATACAACAGGGCTGCTTGATCTGGTCCGAGGTGGAAGTGCAGGTGATGGATTGCACATGGAGGGGGTGTGGGGACAGAGCAGGGGGACGGTGCAGGGAAGCACATGTGGGGAAAGCACAGAGGAAGCACAGGGACAGAGCACAGGTGGAGCATGTGTAGTGGGGAGGGCCCGACCAGGTGTCATCCCTCTTCTTGGATATCACCCAGTGCAGGCCACACCACTCCACCCCCACCCCAGTGACACCACTGGATCCAACATTCATGCCTAAAGTTAACACTTCTTTTCACAGAACACAAGAAGTCATTCTCCCATCCTTCGGCCCCAAACAGAAGAAAAGCTGGATGTCTGGAGGGCCCTCTCAGTTTACATCAGTCACACAAGTTAATTCCACTTAACTGGCACACTATTTGTGTTGTTTCACCCCAGGTCAAAAGGAAAGAAGGTATCAAGATGGATCAGGACATGCATCGCCGCTTGCTATAAGAGATCCACTTCTGTATTACCAGGTGGACCACTCATTCCACATGCAGTGCAGCTACCTCGTCTGCCCTCACTACTAATGCCCCATTAGCTGACATATGTAGGGCAGCCACATGGTCATCTCCATCTCTATTTGTTCGCCACTACCATCGGCAGTAGATAGGTGCTCCAATCAGTTGTCCCAACACAACTACATACCTCAGTTCACCCACCCATTGGTTGAGGAGCTTTGGTAGTCCCACTACAGGATGTTTCCCCTCCACCACTGGAAAAAACATTGGCTTACCTTGTTACATATTTATTTTCAGTGATGGAGGTGGAAACATCCTCCCCACATCCTGAACTGAAGAGAATACCTCCGGGTTGAGGAGAGGAAATAAACAGCAGAAAAAGTCAAGTAGTTAAAAAAAAAGTTAGTTCATACTTTCTCATTCAATTCAAGCTTTGTGTTCATGGTTCTATTTTTTTCTGTTGTTGAGTGTTGCATTAGCTGTTCCTCTCTTCAGTTGTAACATGGACTGGAGTTCCATGGAAGGGTTGCTCCCTCTAGTAGCAGCTCTGTCAAAGTTCTGCTTCCTGCCTACTGGAGTGATGAAAGGGAACCAATTCACCTTAGGATGTTTCCACCTTCATTGCTGAAAACAAACATCTCACAAGGCAAACCAATGTTCCTTTTTCCTCACTACCATGTCTCTTGTGTTCTTCCTCTTCCCCCTCCCACTTATCATATGTCACATCTAAGCTCATGCAAAATTTCACAAATTGATTTTTACCAATTTCTACTGAGCCCTTTTTAATTATTACTCAGGAGTTATAGTCAATATGTTAAAGTGCTTTATTTCTAAGGACTAGGAACATTCATCTTTCCTTTGTTTGATTTGTATTAAATCTAGGTCCTGGAAATAGTCACTGTGTTTCTTGGCATGGCCATTGTAGGCAGATTTGGTATAACACAAATAAACAACCATGAAGAGATACATTTCATTTTGAGAAATACTTGATTAATTTAAACTAGCCTAGGGAGTGAGAATGAAGAGTCCTTGGTAATGCCAGGAGTTTCCTAGGAAAAGTTCAGGAAGGGGAAAACATAATTGAGATCTCCAAAATTAAATACGTTTGTATAGGAACATAACTTGAGATTTTCAGACACTTTTTTCTTGTCTGGAGAGGCTCATAGGCAGCAATGTTCTAGTTCTGCATCCTATCAGTCTTTGAAGTGGGCTCATGCTCATTCTTTATGAGGGTGTATTGCAGTGGTCTAGTAAACAAGGTACAGGTTCCTCTCAGGTCTTATTTGCCTTAAAATCTCTCTCTCTCCCCCCCCCCCAATCTTCACTACTAATTCAGCCTTTCCATTGTTCTGTGGATACCCAGGCAATGATATATTTTGTTGAAATTCCCACTCAGTACAGAACAATCTGAATTCTGTTGTGGTTTGTTGTGGGCTATTGTCTGTGATCAGAATATTCAGGATCCCAAGGCATGCAAATAGGCCTTCAGCTTCCTGACCAATGTACTTTTTAAAATATGCTGAATGTAATTTGCCTCCCCCCAAACTGGAGTAAAATAGCCTAATGTGATTGTATATCTCCGGTCCTTGACATTGAACTAGCCACTTCTACCTTCTCCCATGTGTAGGAGGGAATTTCATGAAGGTTCAGTCTCTCTCTCTGTGCTATTTGTCACTACAGTAATTGCATACCTTACACTGCTCTGCTAATGTTCTCCAGTGTGGCTCCACATACGGCTGTGAGAGCTGGACAGTGAAGGAAGTAGATAGGAAGAAAATTAATTCATTTGAGATGTTGGAGAAGAGTGCCGAGGATACCATGGACAGCCAAAAAGACAAAAAGACGACCAAAAAAAAAAAAAAAAAAAAAAAAAGACTCCTAGAAAAGATCAAGCCAGAACTCTCCCTGGAAGCCAAGATGACTAAAGTGAGGCTGTTGTACTTCAGCCACATCACAAGAATGCACAACTCATTAGAAAAGACAGTGATGCTGTGCAGTGGTATCACTAGGAGGCTCTCTTCTATGTCCTGCTGATGTGCAGTAACAAAAAACAAAATTCTAGGCCCACCAGAGATGCCAACATACAGCACTGTCTGAGGTAAACACTCTCAGAAGTAGCTAACGGTAGCATAGTACAGAAGCACCAGTTCAGTTTAAGTATTGGCAATGCACTGACCACAAACTCACTGACACTGTTGATATTCTTCCAAGTCCTTCGAGGTTCTTTATCAATAGCTGCAGTACATACAAATATGTACAAACACTCTTCAAGACTCCCATCAACTTACTATGGGCCTTTGCAGACTGCCAGAAATAGTGCAAATTGAGTCCACTTTAAGGGTTAGGGTTAGTGCTAGGGAATCATGGGAATTGTTTTTTTTTCTGAGACATTGAGCCTTCTCTGTCAGAGAGCTCTGGTGCCACAATAAAATACAATTCCCATGATTCCCTAACCCTAAATGTGGACTCAATTTGCACTATTTCTGGCAGTCTGCAACCCCCTAATGTCTGTTATAACACAGTTCAATCACACCAACCACTATCCCCACACTTACACCGAGTCTCAGTGCAGTTTTATAGAGAGTTACTTAATTGTCACCACCTGTTGCCACTTAACAGGATGCAACCCTATTGCAGACATCATGTCAAGTGACGTGACTTAGCAATCTCAGCAATACAAAATATTTTAACCATTGTTTTAAAGGAACATTGTTCCAACAGTGTGTGTGTGTGGGGTGCAGACCACACTAGGCAACACCCTAAAAGGGGGTGACACCAGTGCTCCTCAAACACCTACCTTTTGACAGAAACAGCCTGTGGCATTCATCTGCTTCCATTTACAATACTTTAAGAGATGGTGGGAGTGGGGTGCAGCTCAGTGGGAGAAGAAAGGAGAGGCCCCAGAATTTTTTAAAATTAAAAATTTCAAATTTCAAAATTTTAAATTTTATTTTTTAAAAAACAAAATTTTAAATTTATAAAATTCTTTAAAAATTTTCTTTAAAAATCACATCTTCACTATGTATATTGAAATACATTTAGGTTGTGCATATGATATTGTAATTTGAAGGTATAATTTTAATTTTGCTAGTTGTATATGTCACAGCTATTAGCAGTACATTCAGTGATATATGGGAATTACAATTTATGAGTAACATTAGTGCAAAAAAGCATTGCTAAGGATTCTGTATGGTGTGAAATGAGAGGAGGGCAGTGTGTGTGTGTGTGTGTGTGTGTGTGTGTGAGACACCATGTGTTAACGCACTGGGTGACACAAACCCTAGGGATGCTACTAATGCTGAGGAAGGTAGAGAGCAGTAGAAAGACCACATGCCAGATGGATAAGACTCCATCAGGAAGACCACAGGCCTGAGCCTACAGGATCTGAGCAGAGAGGTGTCTTGGAGATGTCTCATTCACAGGGTCACCATGAGTCAAGATCAACTTGAAGGCTGCTAACAACAACAACAACGTACTGTGTTATGCAATTAATAATACTGTACCAAGCTCCTTTTGCAATATGGCTTTGTTATAGTTAGGAGAATTAAAAATAATACAGTGTAAGTTTGGTTGGGCATATGACATCTTTAGAGAGAGCTTCTCAGGGAGCACAATGTCCCAGGCAAAGACAATGCCAAATAATATTGCTAGTGTAGATAATATTTCCCATCATGGCATTGTCTTTCTGTGTTGGTGGGATTTCATGCTCCTATGAGGCAAGAAGTTATGGCAGCAACTCCCAAACTGTGCACCCCAGGCCCCAACAACGACAGCTAGGCCATCACCACTGCTGTCACTCCTACTTTCAGGGCCCATGTGGTAACACTGGCACTGGTACTTCTGTATTTCTGCTAAAGGGAAGTTTGCCTTGATGCTGCACTCATGGGGAGTGGAAGTATTGGTTGTGAAAAGGGGCAGCTGCTAAACAGTGACAATTTCCCCACCAAAGAACTTGGGAAAGGGAAACCTTGCCTTCAGCAAAGGGGTCTTGAGCATAGTGGTGATAACATTCAATTTTCTAGTTTTCTTCCTCCTCTTCCTTCACCTCACACTAGTCCATCTATGCACAAGTATGAGGTGATTAGAATTTTATTCTATACTTGTGCATATAGATGGACTAGGATGGAGAAGGAGAAAGGAGGAAGAGAGAATAGCATAACGGTGGAATAGTTTTCTATTCTAAATATTTTAGGTTAACAATAACATACAGTGTTAGAGTTTTCAGTTCACTGATATGTGACACCTCTGTATAACATAGACCAGTGATGGCTTGGGATGGCTGGGAAGGAGGAGGAACAGGCACGTGCCTCTTCTCCTCCCTGCCCTCCATGTGCTGGGGAAAATGTCTTCGTGTGCCATCTGTGGCATGCATGCTATAGGTTTGCCATCACGGACATAGACTGATGAGGGGAAGGTTAACATCCAGATACCAATTTTTTTAATGCACTGGTCTGGGATACCTCTGCATAGATGGACTAGTATAGAGGAAGAGGAGGAGGAGAGATTATATTAGCTTGACTGAAGCAACTAATTGAATTTTGGAGGCCAACAGTTTGTTAATTACAAATAAATCCTTCAAGCAACCAAAGAGGCAACTGTATTCATGGACATCATATAATCAGTTATATAACTGGAAGCAGAACACGGAGAAACACCATGACCAGAAGCAGATTGTGGCAAAGCCCATGAACTGCTAATATAAAAATTTAGAGTAAAGCTAAAGAAGAACAATAAATCAATCATCATGCCAAAATACAACCTGAAGAACATCCCTGTAAAATTTAACATTAATATAAAAATAGATTTCCATTATTAAGCCTAATTGACCAGGAGAGTGAAAAAGGGCCAGATCCCGGAATGCAATTATTTAGCGACTTATGTGCAGAACAAAGAGAACTATAATAATCAATGCAGAGTAATAGAAGATGACAACAGAAAAAGGAAGAACAAGAGACTTTTCCCACAAGATCTGAGAAGTCAAAGAGAAATATAAACCAAGTGTAGGAATTCTATATGACCAGCAGGGAAATACAGTATATATCAAGAAGAATTAATAATGGAAACAACACACTGAAGAATTATATCAAAGAGATGAAAGGATGTCAGATTCATTCAGGTAAGAACCGTTTGAAGATGAACCTACAGTTTTAGAAAGAGAAATAGAAGCTGCACTCTCTCATTCATAAGCTCAGTATAAGTTGAAGTTGACTTGACAGCAGTTAACAACAGATAATATTTCATTTAATAGAGAGGTGATTATCTATTTAATTAACTCTAAATACAACAGCAGATACAGTATAGGGTGCTGTTAGTCCTTGTGGATGAATGGTGCATTGAAGCAGACAGAGTAACTTCCTCAAATTGTCTGTTTTTATTTGGTTTTCTTTTTCATCACCAGTAGTTTGAATTTGCTTGCTGTGCTTCTACTGGGAAACAAAAGAGACTATCACATAACAAGTTAAACTGGCTTACCTGAGCTGGCTTAAAATTTAAAATGAGAGGCATCCTGATTTTATCACAAGGGTTTAGCCCAGGAGTAAGGCAACCTTTCCCCTTTAAGAGCCGAGGGATTTTAGCTCCCAGAAGCCTCAGCCATGTTGGCCAATAGTCCCATGTTGGCCAATAGCTCCTGGGATTCTGGGAGCTGAAGTCCCTTGGCCCTTAAAGGGGAAAGGTTGCCTACCCCTGGTTTAGTCACTGAAATTACCACCTGGGTGCAGCCTGGGCCCATTGCTGTTCCCAGGGGCAAACAGCATGGCTTTTTTAGAAGTAGGGAGTTTTCCGGATTAAGGGAATGGTGATGGACCCAGGTTGCACCTGGGCAGCAATTGCGGTGGCTAAATCCTTGTGATAAAATCAGGATGCCACACATGTTAAATTTTAAGCTGGCTCAGGTAAGCCGGTTTTATTTGTTATGCGATAAGCTTCAAAGTTACTACAGAGAACCTGCATATAATCAATATTTACTTCTGTATTGGTTTGTTTTCCTCAAGTCAGAACTAAGTGTGGTAGGTACTGTAAAACATGGGCTGCAGGCCTATTTGTATTTGCATTAAAATCACTGGGTCTTACCTCAAAGTACACAGGCATAGGAATAGTTGCTAGGAGATTATGGACTAGCCTCTGTAAATGACTTTGAGCCTTTTGATTTGGTCATACTGTTATTCAATATATTATCAAACTAATTGCAAAGAAACAAGACCTATTTAATGCACAAAAGGCTGTACTAAACATAGGAGATTATTGCATCATCTTTAAAAGCATTTTACCTGAGCTGGCTTAAAATTAGAAGTGGGCGGCATCCTGATACTATCACACACATTTAGCTGCCGAAATTGCTGCTTGGCTGCAGCCCGGCTCCATCGCTGCTCTAAGAGGCGCTCCTCCCACCTCTTTTCAAAGCTGGGAGTTTTCTGGCTTGAAAAAATGGTCGCTGGAGCACCCCTTGGAGCAGTGATGGAGCCAGGCTGCAGCAAGGCAGCGATTTCAGTGGCTAAATGCATGTGATAGTATCAGGATGCCACCTGCTTCTAATTTTAAGCCAGCTCAAGTAAAACGCTTTTAAAGCTGATGCAATAATCTCCATATTTTAAAAATCTAGTGCTTTATAGTTAGGGGAGGCTTTCCAAATATGATCACACTCTAATATGATCTAAAACTGAGATTTGCCAAACTTTTCTAGAAACCAAAATTATTAAATTGAGGTTTTCATACTTTGGATGAATCATGGAACAGCATGACTCATTGGAAAAGAAACTCTGGAGTCTGTAGAAAGACCACACCACAGAAAGCCATTGCCTTGACTCTGCAAAACCTGAGTAGGGCTATCGAATGGGGATTATAGAGGTCTCTCATTCATAGGATTGCCATAAACTGAAGCTTTAATAGAAGGCAAATAAGTATAATCTGAACCTTGTCAAATGCATCCAAACTGTCATCTACAACAACAAAGTGAAATGAGGCTTTCTTCCTTTTGCAGTTTTAAAATTCCATTGACATAACGGATGGGAAAGAGCCATTAAACTCAAAATGTATTAGTCTACTTTGAAAACTTATAAATGTATAACTGCACATTTTAGATAATTTGCTCTTTTCTACCATGAACAGTACAGTCTATGGCTCCCACATACCAATACAATATTTTAAAAATTGTAGACTCATGGTAGATAAGTAAGGTTTCTCTTTAAAAGAGGTTGTACATTGTAGCTCTATATGAATCATTGCTCTGGATTTGCCTCCTTCCAGTGAAGAGACCTACATAGTACAGTGATTTACTGAATCACAGGGGAGATTCCAGATTGGCTTATTTGAGAACAGGTATTCTTTCTTATTTTCACATTAAATCTAGGTGTATATGATGTGCCTTTTTTAATTCAGAAAAAAAAAAGAGTTTCAAAAGCTTTTTTTTTTTTTTAAGAGAGAAGAGATTTACAGATAAGAGATGGCTAACATATTATGACTTAACCAAAATTATGTTGTTACTAAAAAACTAAGATTTAAAACACAACAGGAATTAGAAGAGGAAGAGAAATATAAAGGTTGGTATATATACAAGCAACTTAGAGAAAGATTTAATTATGATAATCAAACCATAGGTATTGGTGTGCGAAACAAGACTTTGGGAAGATAATTAAATCTAAAGATTCTCATAGGATTTCTAAACTTTATTATCTTTTTTTAAAAAAATGGGATATGGAGCAAGAGGTGGTCAAAGAGGTAATGGTTAAATGGTCCTGAGATTTGAAACAAAACACCTATGGAGCAGTGGGATAAAATTGGTGTAAAAGAACAAAACTTATCTTAAGTTTTGATCTTAGGGAAAATTTGTATAAGATGCAATATAGATGGCATCTAACACCTGCTAAAAAGTGAAAATCTATAAAACACCAAATGATAAATGTTGGAAATATGGGAAAGCTATTAGTTAGTTTTCCGTATTTGATGGGAAGACAGAGAATCAAAGAAGTTTTGATTGAACATTCATTAATTGCTAATAGAGATTTTGAGATGTAAAATGAATTTTGAGCCTAAGTTTTACTTATTGACTATAATGGTAAATGACTTCTTGGAAAATAAATATGGCAAACTTTTATTTTACATGTCTACTACTGCTCACATAGTATTTGCGAGGAGTTGGAAGAATAAAGAGTGCCCTGAAAGTGAAGAATGGTTAAACAAATTACTAGATTACATTGAATTAGATAAACTCACCTGTTTGTTGAGAGGGGAATCTTGGGAGAAACAAAATGTTGATTGAGAACTGTTGCTAAAATACCTGCAAAAGAAAGGAGAGAAGTTTAGTTATATAAAGTTATGAAAGCATTTTGTTTAGTACTAAGGTACGGATATTTAATAATGGAAAATCTTGATTTAAGGTTGAGGATAAATATTGAATATTGGTTTCACTCTTTTACATTATTTAAAGTAGTTGGGAGAACAAATAACAGATAGTATATGTCTCAGTCAAGGCTAATAAAAAAAGAAGAATTTGGGTTGGATTAATGTTCAGAAAGTATACTTGTTATTGTTTGTAGATATGTAGGTTTGTATGGTTTGTAGAGGGGATGAGGGGTTGGAGGTTGAGGGAGCTATTGGATGCATGGAATGTATTAGTGTGTATGTCCTATTTCTGTTTTTGTTATAATGTTTGTATTTGTGTTTTTTATAACAATAAAGTATTAATAAAAAAATATTTGGAAAATACTTGCCTAAATGTACTCTTAACTAAAACAGATTGATTGAATGAATGTGAATGACTTAGCATTCAGCAATTTAATGGGCCTACTAGTGAGAAAAGCAAATGCTTTTTGGATACTGTTTCACTGTGTTATACTATGTATGAGTATTAACATTTACAATTATTTCAGTCACTTGCATCCTGAATGTTCAAAACCGAAAACGTAAGCAGTGATTCTTAAAAAGACATGATTTAAAATTAATTCAGTCAGTTAGTTTAAAATTAATCAGTGTTGAATCGCTGGCTAATACGTAGCATGGCTCAAGTTTGACTCAGCTTGAACATTCATTTGAAGCATGATAAAATAAGGATATAATTTATATGAGGATTATGTGGATGATGCATATATAGTAGCTGTAATTTGTACAAAACCTATTAACAGATAATTGGAAAAATGTAACTAGTGTATATACTCATGTATAAGTCTAGACATTTTAGTCCAAAATTGACCCCAAAAAATCGGAGTCGACTTATCCATAGGGTCAATATAAATACTGTATTTAACTCTCATAAAAATAGAAACCATCCACTGGTGAAATGCAATAGTGCAGTCTTTCCTGGAAGCACTACCCCCCCCTTCATCCATCCATTCTTCAGTGTGAACACAAACAGTTATGCCTCCTGAAATTTTGCAAGTTCTTTGGCATTGTCTTCCTTTGCTTCATCCTTTAGATCCTTTGTTACATGATCCTAAGTTTGACCCTTGACTTATCCACACATCATATCAACATCAATAATGGCCCCAAAACCTGCCCTCGACTTATACGTGAGATCTATGTATAGTCGAGTATATATGGTACTCCTAACACTGATTATTTGTTCTAGCCCCATTGACTGAATGGGTTTCTCAAAATTTTGTACACCTTTTTTTACTACTTTATTCTATTTCCTTCTTTTCTTTTCTTCTACTTTACTTGATTCATAAAAATGTTACAATATTTACATGACGCAGTAGTAGAGGGGATGGTACAAGGGGAGCCAGGGGGCAGAGTAGAATGTAATGGTTTAAAATTGACTTAATATGAACATTTTCATTAATAATATTATAATCCTATTATTCTTTTTTTAAAAGAATATTTATAGGTTGAGACTTAAAAGCTTGTGAACTGGAAACCAAAGACTTGTCTACACTAAGAATAATGTCTAAAATGCAAAACGTTTTCTTGGTAGCTAATGAATGTTTCCAATTGAATAGATGCCATGTGAATAATGGCTTTGCAGCTAGACATTGATACTGTGGTATTTCAGTATGTGCTTCATTTAACTATCTCATCCTGAGGCAATGCAAGAGAAAAATGAAGTCTCTGTGCAGAACCTTTCCCCCCTCCTCTTAAGCATCCTTGTTGAATGAAGACATTTTTCTCAAGGCTACTTTAACCCAGATTGTTCAGTCCTATTAATTCTTCTTTGCTCAATCTGCTTATCCTGTACTACAGTGATTTTTCAAGCTGTGTAGAGAAGCTTTCTTTGCTTTTCTCAGTGAAACAATCTGTAATAGAGAATGGGCTTGCTGACTGCTTGTCAGCCAACCCTTGCACTGTGTAGCAGGGGGGAACTGCTTGGTGCATCCAAAATCCTGTTTTTTATTTACGTGGGATGAAGCCTATAAGGTAAGGCCAATGTCCTGTGTGGACTATGTGTTCTGTAGACCCCAAGACATGCTCCAGAATCCTGTGAAATTCCTTTGGGTGTTACCCAAAATGCCAGGATCCCAGAGGCCACCCACAACCAATATTTAATAGGGAGAATTTTATTAGCTCAAGTGAAGCTGCTGAGAGGGCTTTGAGCAACTAAAAGCACGAGTCAACCCTGTGTATATCAGTTCTGAGAAACAGAATTCCAGAATGCAAGGTCCAAATGTAATTTTATTTATAACAGCATAAGGGAAAACAACTTTCACACAAAAACACTCACTCTCTCTCACACACAAGAACTAATGATATAAAAGGTGTTAGCATATAGTGATTTTCCGGATTGCAAAGGCTGACACTGTACCAGATTCAGAAGCAAAGGTTATGTGGAATGAAGGTGGCTCAGCACACTGCTTGTAGATCTGGGTGGACAGTGGTTGCTGAGGAGTGATACAGACAGAGTATCTGTCTCACCTCAAAACAAGACCAAATCAGTAGTGTCTGTGCTGGTAGATATATTGGCTGAAACATTTTGGAATTAAGGTGAAGTTCCCAGGAGGGAAGAATAGAACTGGAAGTCTGTAAATGGTTGGACAATTACTATGAATGTCCACAGTGGACATTCACTGGACAAAGGAGTCTCACTCCTAGAGGGAGGTGATCTTGTACTTCTGTTCATGGGTAAACCCAAGGTCTATCATGCACCATCACTCTATCAGTGAAAGGATTATGCAGATTCTGATCTTAATTAATCTATCATGGCTAAGTGCCCTGGCTTTCCCCATGCTGAACCAACAGGATCTCTAAATGTGGTCATGGAAGTCCTTATATGGCATGGGTGGTTTCTTGCACTGGAGTGGCCTCTTGGCTACGTGCCTCAAACACTCCTTTAATATTAAACTGATATTAAAAAAAAAGGTGGTGCAAAGGGGAACGAGACCTTGAGGTAACACACGTAATATGGCAGCAGCTGGTGACCTTCATGTCAGTAGGCTAGTGAATCGTCTCTGGAATTTAGTCTGAACTTTAAAGGAGATATCCATGGTGATAAAACCTATCCCAAAAGAGGTTCAGCACCATGGGCTGCTCCTATAAACTCCACACTAAAACCCTGAATTGACTCATTGCTATACTGACCATGTGGAAAAGATTCCCTGAAAAAGCTACTACTATACCACATTGTCTAACTATCTGCAAAATACTTAATCAGGATCAGGAACTCCCTTTACCAGACCACTAAAACATTATAAAACAGACAAGCTTTTACTCTTGAACCTTCATCATCGATCTGAGTGTTACAGGATTTGTGATGAGATTATAGATTGACTGTTTTATGCCAAGACATCCTGCTGCAGAAATGAAGACTTCCACAAAATCTTTCCATTAGCATGAGACCAAAATGCCAGCTTTCCACACAGTGTGCAAAACATCTATGTACTAATTATGGCAGATAGGAACTCTGTTTTATTGATTACATAACAGATTAAAACCATTGATTTATGGGATTTTATGAATGTCTACAATTAACTTATTGGATAAATTTGTCTGAATACTATTGCAATCAGATATGGCTATGTTATAGACTAGCTATATAATCTCAAAAATTTGAGAGATTGGACTGGTCTGGCTGCAGACACTTGTATGCTCCTGCAAATGTTAAACTATATAGTATTATTTTATAATGTTTTTATGATGTATTTTATTTTTGTGCTGGCCAAACGGCCGTAATAAAGATGTACTAAAACTGGGCTCTTTTCCTATTATGAAGTTAGGCACTGTCTCCTCTCTCTCTCCCCCCCACACACATGCACACATGCACCCCCTCACACACACAGATTCACAAAGCCACAATCAATTCATCCAGTGCTACTTTTTTACTGGCCCATGCAACAAGACCACAGTTATTACCAGGGGAATAGAACAGTGTTTGGAGGCAAGAAACACAAATGTCCCTTCTCAAGCTGGCACTAAGGAAGAGATGGAACACTATGTAGACCCAAAGTCAGGCTATTACTCTCAACAGATACTGAGATCATGATAACTTACAGAAATGCCACTGAATTAGTCCCCCCTCCCATCTTATCCTTCCTGGGTGTCCCTCTGTTCCAAGCAATCTGAAAACAGTTGAGGTAATGCCCCTTCTTTTCCAGATCCAGCTGCTTTGCTGGCACATTCCCCTGGCTTTTGAAACCCTGGGCATAAGTGCAAGAATGAAGCAATAACAGAGCAGGCTGAAGATGTCTTTGGCACTGAGACATTGCCTTGAGTTTACCCACCTCTTATTGGGCCAGAGAAATGGTTCAATGGCCTGGGATAGTCAGGGTTGGCTGATTTGAGACAGGTTGGTTTAAACCAGGGGTAGGCAACCTTTCCCCTTTAGGGGCCGAGGGACTTCAGTTCCCAGAAGCCTCAGCCATGTTGGCCATTAGTCCCATGTTGGCCAATAGCTCCTGGGATTCTGGGAGCTGAAGTCCCTTGGCCCTTAAAGGGGAAAGGTTGCCTACCCCTGGTTTAAACCATGGTTTAAACCTTAGTTATGACTTAAATGACTTAATAACAAATGACAAACGACTTTAAAAAACCCACTTGATTTTAAAAAATGATTATACATATATTTTGAAAAGTCTGGCTATTGTTACTATTTCCCAACCTTCTTACTGGAATAACAGTGACTGCTTGAAATTAAATTTTTTAACATTAACAGTTTATTGGTAATATGCAAAGGGATTTTTCAATGCCTTTGAGACTAAGTGAAAGATAGAAGTTGGTAGCACAAGCTTTTGTAGACTTGAACCTACTTCCTCAGATGCATATGGCATCTGATTGGCAGTTATTCATTGTTAGGCAGGTATCCAGTGTTGGTTACTTCTTTTAAATCTTTTTTTGTCTTGTATGAACAAGACATTTAATTTTAAATGTGTTTGTTTTAAATGTTTAATAATTTTTCCCAATAAATAAATAAATAAATAATTTTATTTTACAGTGCAAGATATGTCATTCAGAATGAAATTTTCTGTTAACCAATAACCAGTTCAGCCAAAACAACTCAGAGAGTACTTTGTGTTTTATTATGTATAGACTACATATATTCAGATTTAATAGGAATAATAAGCAATAAGAAAAACTGGTGTTTTATTTGAAGATATAGATCATATGAAAACCTAGTAACTTTGGATTGTTAATATTAGAAATCATTAAAACATGGTTGAGCAAGCTTTTACAGTATTAATATAATAAACAGGATTTATTTTTTTTCCATTAAAACATTAATAAAAAACCCCACACTACACCTGGTTTAAATGGGAAAAAAACCCAGCTTAAAACAAACAAACAAAAACAAACAACTTTTTCCCCCAACCCTGCAAACATTGCAGGAGTCAATATATAATCAAGAAAGTCAAAGAATTGTGAACTATCCCAAGTGTTTGTTGCACTGGTTTGGTCTCAGCTTTAAATGAATACAAAATAAACATATCAATCAAGAAATTATCTTTAAAATATTCTTTTGTTAGAAGAGTTACAACTTTTTATGTATTAAACTATTTTGTATTTTAATAGGGTAATTTTATTAATAGAGTAATTTTCAGTACAAGGTGAGAATAATGTTTATTTTAAATCAATTTTACATTTTAAAAAAATCATGTCAACCAATGTTGGCTATGTTATTTGCATATTGTTATGATCTTGTGATCTGATCTGCATATTGTTATGGATCTGCATATTGGTATGGTCTTATGGTCTTATGGGTAGGAGGATAAAGAGGACCACCAGGAAGGCAAGAGGTCTGGGAAAGGCACCATCTGAACCCAGACTCCACCCCCTCAGCTGATCCAGATAACAGCAGAGGACCAGGCAGGCAAGTGGAGGAAGGAAGAAGGTGAACATCCATTTCTGCCTTCCCCCAACCATGGAGAAAGAAGTGAAGGGGGGGGAGGGGGATGGACTAAGGAAGAGAGGACACAAGGGAAGGGAAGGAGGGAAACCCAGGGAGGCATAAAGGGATGGGTAGGAAAAGCAAAGAAACAACAACAGGAGGAATAATATAGGGAGACAAACAGCTACTAGGCAGCAGCAGTAGTGGTGGGTGTCACTGACAGGAGTGAATTGTGACATCATAGCTAACATTGGTTAGCACTGAGCACAGGGAGGAGTACGTGGCCCTCCTTGTGTAACCCCATCACCTAGTAAACCCTATGATTAGACATCCCAAGTGAGACACAGGCAGGATCAGGGCATTCACGGAAAGGGAAGGAGGGATAGATAAAGGGATATCACATTTGCAAAATTAGCCAAGGGCATAAGAAAAATGACAAGACAAATAGCAGATACCCTTAGGCAAATAGCATCCAAAGCAGCATCACAGCCCTCCATCCATCCACCAGCATCTGGAGGGGGAGAAGGCAGGCCATCTCATCAGGACTAGCCTGAAGAAGAAGGAAGCCCTCCCTCCATCCACCATCATCTGGAGGGAGAGAAGGCAGGCCATCTCATCAGGCCTAGCCTGAAGAAGAAGAAGGGCCCTCCCTCCAGTCCATCTGCTTTGGTCCAGTCTTTGGAGGGAGAGAAGATCTGATGGACTTATTCCCTTATAGCCTGAGGGCAGGGAACCGTCATTAATCCACTTGTAAGCCGCTCTGATAGCCTTTGGCTGAAGAGTGGGGTATAAATACTTCATATTATTATTATTATTACACATAAGATAGGGACGTGGAATGTGAGGAGCATGAGCAAAGAGAAGCTAAACATAGTAAAAAATGGAAATGCAACACATGAACATAGCAGTACTGGGGGTGAGTGAGTAACATGGACAGGAATGGGCCACTTTGAATCAGACAACTACACAGTGCTCTACTCAGGGAATGAAAAGACAAGAAGAAATGGAGTGGCTTTCATACTAAAAAAAGATGTGGCAAAAGTAGTCAGCAGACACAATGCAAAATCAGACTGAATCATTTCAGTAAACCTATGAATATCACCATAATTCAAGTATATGCACCAACCACTGTGGCAGAACATGAAGAAATTGATAGATTTTATGAAAGAGTACAGGAAGAAATTGAGAGCACACTAACAGAAGATGAAAGCTGATCATTGGAGATTGGAATGCAAAAGTCGGAAGCCAAGAAGAATCAAAAACAGTACGCAGATTTGTATTAGGCAAAAGCAGGTCACAGCTATAGGGTTGCAGGAATTAAGCAGAGCAGTGGAGGACAGAGGGTCTTGGAGATGTCTCCTCCATAGGGCCTCCTTGAGTTGAGATTGACTCAAGGGCAGTTAACAACAACATGGTCTTATTATCTCTAAGAAGTTGTTACATTTTATTTTACACTACTTTTAAAACTAAAGACTTCATATTTCCTTCTATAATTAAAAATTGAATGACAGATGTTTGATAACATGGCTGGAACCTATGATTTATGTCTTTGGAGTTTTCACAGTAAAAGTTCAAAGGATATGTCACAGCTAAACAATAAATATCAAGAAGATCTTGTAAGTTTTGGTAAATAATTAGTCGACATAGAGATAGATTTAATGAGAATGATGTAACACTCAGTCATGGTATGCTGGAGTTTTGGTGTGTTACTACCAGGATTAAACAGCTTTAATATCTTTGTTTGAAACAAAGCTGGGCCAAAACTAACAAAATAAATGTAAACGGGGAGAAATGTAAAATACTGTACTTAGGCAGGAACCCCCCCCCCCCCAAAAAAGCATAGATATAGGATGGGGGACACTTGGCTTAACAAGACCACATATGAAAAGGACCTAGAAGTCCTAGTAGACCACAAGTTGAACATGAGTCAACAGTGTGATGCAGGAGCTTAAAAAGCCAGTGTGATTCTAGGCTGCATCAATATAAGTATAGTGTCTAAATCAAGGGAAGTAATAGTGCCACTCTATTCTGCTTTGGTCAGGACTCACCTGGAATACTGTGTCTAGTTCTGGGAACCACAATTCAAAAAGGATGTTGACAAGCTGGACCATATCCAGAGGAGGGCAACCAAAATAGTGAATGGTCTGGAAACCATGTCCCATTAGGATTGGCTTAGGGACCTGGGTATGTTTAGCCTGGAGAAGAGATGTTTAAGAGGTGATATGATTTGTTGTTGTTGTTAACTGCTCTCTAGTTGATCTTGACCCATGGCAACCCTATGGAGGAGACATCTCCAAGATATCTTGTCCTCTAATGTTCTGCTTATTTCCTGCAAAGCCATATCCATGAACTCCTTAATAAAGTCCATCCATCCAGCATGAGGCCTTCCTCTCTTTCTGCTTCCCTCCACCTTTCCTACATAAAAAATAAAAAAAGGCATAAAACAATGAGCTGGATATTGCTAATTGCTGTGCTGGTGTGTATGTGTGATTTTAATGGTATATGTTCTAACCAGATTTTATTCTTTTCTGATTGTTTAATTGTGTTATAACTATTCTATTTTGTGGATTTTAAACAGTGGTTTTTAATCATTGTAAGCCACTTTGAGTTCCAATCTAGGAAAATGGCAGGATAAAACAACAACAGCAACACAGTTCCCTAGTGACTGTCTTAGGAGACAGTGAGCTTCTGTGTTTCCACTGCTCTGGTTGTGGCCACAAGCTGAGTGTGGGCAGGAGTGTGTGTGTGTGGCTGGCCCAAGATCATCCAAAGAATTTAATCGGGACGTGAAGTGATCTGAGTCCACCTTTCTACTTACTGCATCATATTGGATCTCAACACAGAATCTGGAATACTTTTTTAAAAAAATCATCCATCACTTATGGATTCAAGCTCACTTAAACTGGTACCTAATTTGTTCTGCTACCTTAAGCAACTAATTTATTATAAGGCTAATCATCTTGGCCAATAATATTAACTTGTATGACTGCTGTTATACTAGCTGTTTTCCTTCTGCGCCTTTAGTAACTGTGTAGTAATAAACTGCATATAATGCTTTTTTTCCCCTGGCATGGAGATAAATGATGAGGAATGCTTCACCTGCTTAATTCCCAAGCATTAGGTTTCTAATGTGGGTGCAGAAGCACAAAGGGTAGCCAACATCAGGCAGGGAAGTAGGCATGTTCTGCAAATGACATTTAGGTGCATTTCTTGAAGGCCTAGGTACATATTTCCAGCAAGAATGCTATACTGAGAAGTAGAGAGTCTATTTGTCCACCTACAGAGAGGGAATGATCTACTAAATTTCTGTTTGTCACATAGCTTTTAAAAGCACAGGATGCTGGCCAGGAAAATAACAACAGCCATAATATGTGGCATGTGGCAACCCTACAGATGCCTATGTCATGCTGGTCAAAATTTAATCTAGATCAATGAAGTTGCTTCAAGACTGCATTGTGTTCTTAGGTATGACATGCAACCGATGAAGCAGAAACTAACAAAGAATTCAAGGAACTCTCAAGATTAGAGATAATTCAAAATGGGCAATTTGAACATTTCAAGTATGTACTAGAATCATAATCCCTGATTCTTTCTGTGCCCCTTCATTTGATATTATAGACTGGTGCCTCAAAAATCATAGTGTATACATGAGTATATTTATCTTGTTTCCACCATTTTGGAGTCAGAACTTGTAATTTTGGATTTGTTCATCTCTGTTGACCTAATTTGAGAGGTTTAATTGTGTTTTTGCCTTTTTGAGAGCTGGTGCTATTGTGGGAAGCCTGAGTTCAAGGGTAGATGTTTAACCCCCAGTGTTGCAGGAGAGAAAACATTCCAGTTGCTTTCAAGGCCAACTCCTATACCTACACACCAGACAGACTTTCTGGGAAGAACAATTATCTCCAGAACAACACTAAATTAAAGCAAAAACACATCCATCTTATCCCAAAGGGATAATTCTTTCTTGTTTATATCTGGAACAGGAACCAGTCTGAGGTCATAGAGATAATAGAAAGAGTGAATCTTCATGACAGGTTTAGTTTCTCAGACCACTGATGTCTTCAAAAAGATGATTTTGTTTTCTTATATGCTAATTTCTGCTAATTCTGCTAATTGCTTATGTGAGATGGGTGAGTGTGGAAGCAGTGAATCTGAAGACTTTCTTGTGATGAGAGTAAAAACAGCTCTTTACCTTGACACTGAGCTACATCCCCAAGTAATCTTTGAATTACACACATTTGTACCCACAATACATCCATTCTGATAAGTACCTTAAGCTGGACACTTAGATTCTCAGAAAAAGGTTTCATCAGCTGCTGCAGTTATAACAAACAAAACAGTTTTCCAAGGAGCAATGCCAGATGGAAGAGGTGTGCTAAGAAAAGAAGTGGCCAACATATGGGTGTGAACTGGTCCATGGAGAAACTTTCCTGGCAAGTTGCTCCCAAATACTTCATGGTATGAGAACATAATGGACTGTTGAAGTTGTTGATCACTAAGGCCATTAATGTTTATATCAATATTATATATGATTTTGTTGCCCTAGTATGTTACATTTTAAGGAAATATAATAGTTGAGAGATAATATAATAATTTATGTTTGATCTAGTAATAGGCAATATGACTCAAATATGATTTCCACATTGCTGGCATGCAGTTATTTTCATGAGCTATGAGAATGTATTAGCCTTGGTTGTAGTGTTTTTAAACAATATTTTACTCTACCTGTGAGAACTAGTTTTATTCGTTTTTTGTGCTCGATTCCACTGGAGCAGACATTTCAGGGATATTCACCTGGAAAATCAGTCATGGAAAGAAGGGTGGGGTGGTTGTGGCAACAGAGTAAAAATAGGAAAGGCAACTGAAAAAGCTTCTTCCAGGGCAGAGCTTGGCAGCAGAATATTTTGTGGAAAGGAAGGGAGGAACAGTCTAAATTTATATATGTTGGAATATAAAAATGCAATTTTATTTTTATCATGCTGGCAGGAAAAAAAATGACACAGACAGATTTGAGCACATGCAGTTTTAAGCACTGTACGTCCAGTATAGAGGTAGTTTCAACAATAAACTAAACTTAGCATTTGAAAGCTAACTGATTCTCCAGGGGTATACTGTTCTTGTGTCTTTTATGACCTGGTAGGAGAGGGAAATTTAGCAAAAGGTGTTCCTTGTTAACCAACCATGAAATAATAACAACAGACACAGCATTTGGGGTTAAACAAGGGCCATCTTTATTGACCTAAAAAACCTGTTTAAATGCTTGAGGCCTGGGGCTGAGGAAATAATAATAATAATAATAATAATAATAATTTTTATTTATTTATACCCCGCCTTTAGCCGAAGCTATCCAGGCGGCTTACATTAAAAAAAAACACCCACAGTATATAACAATCATATAACCCCCCTTAAAATTACAATTAAAACAAGCAGTTTAAAATCTAATATTTTAAATAATAACCAATAACATGCACTACTAATTGGACAAAAGCACTGAAACACCCCCAGTTTATATCTGGGACAAATAATCTTCTCAGAGTCACAGGTAGAAAAAGAGAGAGGGCACTTAATAGGGGAGGGTCAAGTCAAGTTAACTCTCTTCCGAGTAAGCTTGCCGGAAGAGATCCATCTTGATAGCTTTCTTAAAGCCATCTAAGCTAGATATCTGACGGATCTCTTCCGGCAAGGCATTCCAGAGTCTGGGAGCAGTAGCAGAAAAAGTCCTCTGGGAAGTTGCCGCCAATCTAGTTCTTGTTGATTGAAGAAGCTGTCTCCCAGAGGACCTGAGGGACCTGGGCAGATTATATGGGAAGAGGTGGTCCTTTAGGTAAGTTGGGCCCATTACCAACACCTTATACTGTGCTCGGAAACCAATAGGCAGCCAGTGAAGAGATTTTAAAATTGGAGTAATATGATCACTTCTAGATCTTCCAGTGACCAACCTGGCTGCCATGTTCTGTACCAATTGTAGTTTCCGAGTTAGGTATAAGGGTAGCCCCATGTAGAGTGCATTACAGAAGTTGAGTCATGAGGTTACCAGTGCGTGTGCTATGGTCTCTAGGTCCCTTGTTTCCAGGAATGGGCGCAGCTGGTGTATCAGCCGAAATGAAGGGGGGGGGCAACCGGATGCAGGTTTAGCTGAGGCCCAGATTACTATGACACCTCTCCAGCAACTTTTGCGCGAAACACCAGACCCAAAAGACAATCCAAAGAAATTAATTGCTATCTTGGACCATCATTTTAGATGGCCAACCTTGAGAAAGAGTAAGATCCCAGATCAGTCCCAAGGGCTGACTCTTTTACAAGCTCCCAGTCCAGTGTATCACTTCTCAGTGAGAAGGTAAACAGCATTCTGTGCAATCATGCTGGCCATATGATCACAGAGTAGTCTCTGACAATGCTGGCTCTTCGGCTTAGTAATGGAGATGAGCACTGCCCCCTACGGTTGGACACGACTTGACAACCTTGTCAATGGAGAATATCTTTATCTTTACCTAAGCTCTGTAGAGCTCAGTCTGTTGAAAAAGTATGTTTGAATGCAAGAGAAAATGGCCCAAACCCCTCCCCATGGTGCTCCAGATTTTCTTATTCGCCTGTCTGCGGGCTAGGTCCAGCCATCTATGATCACCCTTGCCTCTCCAAACTTGGCATGGCAAGGAACTTGATTCCTGAATTCAATTAATTCAAGAAAAATTGTTGGCCCCAATACTGAATTTCATTAATTTTAGGAAATCGCTGGCCACACCTTTGCCTGATGATAGAGTAGATCAGCAGTTGGCAAACTACGGCCCGTGGGCCGAACCCGGCCCATCGAGGCCTTGTAACTGGCCCGTGGCCAGTCCTGCTGCCATTGCCACTGCCGCGCACATGTGACACGCGATGCCATTTTGTGTTCCAAAATGGTGCCCACACTCACGCACGCATGCGCATGACGGCAGGCACCATTTTGGAACGCAAAATGGCACCGGCGTAGTGTGCATGCGCTTGCAATGTGCGGCGCTGTTTTGCATTCCAAAATGGTACCCGCCGTCGTGCGCATGCGTATGTGAGCGTGGGCGCCATTTTGGAATGCAAAATGGCACCCTGTGTTGCACGCACATGCACGCGACGGCAGGAGTAGTGCGCATGTGTGTGCAAGCGCGCGCATGTACGTGAGCACCTCTGGCGCCATTTCCCCCCCCTTCGGCCCGCCGACGATCGGGGGACAGCAGAACCGGCCCCACCCTCTAAAGGTATGCCGACCCCTGGAGTAGATGATGATGAGAAGCTAGCTCCAGGATCCCACTGATGAGACCTTATCTGAATGCACTTCAGTTTGGATCTTCACTTAGTCATACTATTTGAAAGTATTCCCTGAGAGATACATTAGAAGTACAGTGAGCCCTTGTTATCCACTGGGGTTTGGATTCAGGATCCTCCCCCACCAGTGGATATCAAAATCTGTGAATGCTCAAGTCCCATAGTGTCCCTTATATAAATTGGCAAACTCAGTGTTTGTTTTTTGGTATTTATGTTTTTTGCGATATTTTCAATCCTTGGATGCTTGAATGCCTTGAGTCCCTATACTTGGAGGAAGGTGGGATATATATATATAAACAAACAAACAAACAAACAAACCATGGATATGGAGGGTGGTTCAAAACTGCATAGTCACTGTGGACATGTGACAGGAAAATAATGAAACACTGGCAGGAGGTTGTGTCAGAATCCTAGCCAGAGTTTGTGTATATAAGGAAGAATGTTCCAATGCATTGTGGTTAGGTGGTTGTCGAATGGTAGCAGAGCATTATGTTGGATGGTGTGAATATTGCTGTATTGTACTTGCAAATATTTGCTGCAACTAATATTAAAAGCCTCTTCAGAAGAACCTCAGCACTGTGAGTAAAACTCTGGATGAAGGAGTTTTTGCCTACAACTACTTCCAGAATTTCCAGTGCCGATTGTTACCTGTCCGTCTGTTTTCTGCATATGGATTCAGTCTTCTACCTGCACTAACACATCCAGTCCAGCTCCCCTGCCATGCAGGAACTCAAAATCAAAGCATCCCCGACAGATGGCCATCCAGCCTCTGTTTAAAGACCTCCAAAGAAGGAGACTCCACCACACTCCGAGGGAGAGTGTTCCACTGTCGAACAGCCCTTACTGTCAGGAAGTTCCTCCTAATGTTGAAGTGGAATCTTTTCCTGTAGCTTGCATCCATTGTTCTGGATCCTATTTTCTAAAGCAACGGAAAACATTTTACATCCTGGGGCAAAGCCTCACTGCTCCATCTTCAATATGACATCCTTTCAAATATTTAAACAGAGCTATCATATCACCTCTTAACCTTTTCTTCTCCTGGCTAAACATACCCAGCTCCCTAAGTCTCTCCTTGAACTTGAATTTGAATTGACATTCTCACATACCAATGGCAAATTTGCAGATGACACCAAATTAGGAGGAATAGCTAATACCCCAGAAGACAGGATGAAAATTCAAAATGACCTCAATAGAGTAGAAAGCTGGTCCAAAGCTAACAAAATGAATTTCAACACAGAGAAATGTAAGGTACTGCACTCAGGGCAAAAAAATGAAATACATAGATATAAGATGGGGGACACCCAGCTTACCAAGATTACGTGTGAAAGGGATCTAGGAGTCCTAGTAGACCACAAGTTGAACATGAATCAACAGTGTGATGCCGCAGCTAAAAAGGCCAATACAATTTTATGCTGCATTAATAGATCAAGGGAAGTAATGGTTCCACTGTATTCTGCTTTGGTCAGGCCCCACCTGGAAAACTGTGTCCTGTTCTGGGCACCACAATTGAAAAAGGATGTTGAAATACTGGAATGTGTCCAGAGGAGGCCGACTAAAATGGTGAAGGGTCTGGAAACCATGCCCTATGAGGAATGACTATGGAACTGGGTATGTTTAGCCTGGAGAAGAGATGGTTAAGAGGTGATATGATAGCCCTGTTTAAGTATTTGAAGAGGTGTCATATTGAGGAGGGATCAGGTTTGTTTTCTGCTGCTCCAGAAACTAGGACCTGGAGCAATGGATGCAAGCTGCAGGAAAAGTGATTCCACTTCAACATTAGGAGGAACTTCCTGACAGTGAGAGCTGTTTCACAGTAGAACACTCTCCCTTGAAGTGTGGTGGAGTCTCTTTCTTTGGAGGTATTTAAACAGAGGCTGGATGGCCATCTGTCAGGGATGCTTTGATTTTGAGTTCCTGCATAGACTGGATGGCCCTTGCGGTCTCTTCCAACTCTATGATTCTATGATTGCCTTTTCCTTCCTCTGAGTCTGCGAAGGTATGACTTGCCAAACATCACCCCGTGCATTTCCATGACTGAGCAGGAATTTGAACCCTGGTCTTCCAGAGTCCTAGTCCCACATTCAAAGCACGACATTGTGCTGTTTCAAATGTAATTAACGTTGTTGTTGTTAACTGCCCTCAAGTCAATCTGGAATCATGGCGGCCCTATGGATGAGACATCTCCAAGACCCTCTCTTCCACTGCTCTGTTTAATTCCTGCAACCCCTTAATACTCATGACCTCTTTAATAGAGTCCATCCATCTGACATGTGGCCTTCCTCTCTTCCTACTTCCCTCCACCTTTCCCACCATTATTGTTTTTTTTCCCAAAGAGTCCTCCCTTCTCATGTGGTGCCCAAAGTACATTTTAAAAAAGCTTTTTAGTGTAAACATAGAACAGTGGAATTTCCTCCACTAACTTTCTTGTCTCTCTTCAGATAATATACAATAAATCCTTAAACATGCAGGGGTAGCTGTGTTGGCCTTTTAGCAAATTCAAACAAAAATCCACCAAACAGTGATACCTTTGTCTAATAAAGGTATCACTGTTTGGTGGATTTTTGTGTGAATTTGCTAAATGGCCAACACAGTTACCCCTGAATGTTTCAGGATTGTGAGATACCACATTGTAGTTGCAACAGGGGAATCCTGAAGAGTGAACCAATGGATTGGGACCTCCAAGCAAGGTAAAACAATTTTTCCTTCTTAAATTTGAACTGGCTTGGCATGTTTTATCTCAACACCTACCAAAATGTTCCTGATGCAAAAACATGAAGACTCCTTGGGAAATCCATTGTCCTCTGCCTACAAAAAGGCCTGTGACCTCATAGGACCTTATCCCACGGGGCCAAAAGCAGCAAGAATCCACTAAGAATCAGGCGCTATAGCGCTATAGTTTTCCGTGTGATCCCACGACGTCGCTCAGAATCCTCTAAGAATCAGGCGCTATAGCGCTATAGTTTTCTGCGCGATCCCACGACGTCGCTCAGAATCCGCTAAGAATCAGGTGCTATAGCGCTATAGTTTTCCGCGTAATCCCACGACGTCGCTCAGAATCCAGTAAGAAACCGCTCGGAATGCAGCATCATTCGCATTCTTTTGAATGTCGGTTTCAGCGGGCATTGCAATAGCGCGAGGTGATCCATAGCGCTATTATAGCGCTAGCGCCATATTTATACTAGCGCTATAGTACTGGAATGATGCTCATATCGCTTTCTTGCCACTTTTGAGAGCAGCGTGGGATAAGATCCACAGGAATGGAGGCATATTGGATTGCAAGAGATGAGTCCTTGTTGAGATGCAAATGGACTTTAAATTTCCTGGTCTTTGCAAACCTCCCAATAGCCGCATGGACTGAAGGAGGAGAGACCAGCCTGCAAAAGATACCCTCCGCTTACCATCTTAACTAAGGACAGAAACATCAAAATCCAGGCGTCAGACTAATATCTCTAGTTTTTTCTCCTGTTTGGTTTGTAAATTTTGCCTGATGAAGAAGCCAGTGGAGCTTTGAATGCTTGCAATAAGTATATTGTGGCTGTCCAATACAGGTATCACTGTTTGATGGATTTTTGTTTGAATAAAAACAACAAATTAAAGCATCACGCCAGTGAAGGATACTATCCTTTGGAAAAGTTCTCTCTTTCATAGGATGACTCTTGCTCTTTTCCTGCATCACCCCCATGGGGACGGGAGCTGCCACAGTTTCCCAAACAACAGAAGCACCACTGGGACATATCAAATGTAAAAAGAAACATTTATGTTTCTATAGAAGGAGAATAGCCATAATGGCAGTGTTGCCTGCAGTGGCAGAATGAGGCGTGGTGGAAGACATCCCCCAGTATGTGGTGATGTATAACTGTCATTAGATGGGAAGTTGGAGGCCAGACAGCAAATAGGAGGAGCGTGAGGTCCTGGCCTTAACTCTGAGGTGCAGGATGAGAAACTAGAAGATGGGAGTTCTGTGAGGAAAACTTAGAAGGAGTCGGATTTCAGTGCTGGAGCTTGACTTGTAGGATTGCAGTGACTCACAGAGAGCCAGCCTGAGAGAGAGCTGCCTTTGTTCCACTGTGCTGAAGGCGGGTGGGGGAGAACCCAAAAGCAACAGCACCAGCAGCCTCTGCCTTTCCTTACTATATGCAGGCAGCTGGAGCAGTCTCTCCCCCTGAAAGCCTGGTCTTGCAAAATGCCCCCTAGGTAAGACTCCTGTCCATCTTGTCTCCTGGTGCATCTGATCTGAACTTTTCCTTTCTCCTCTCTTTTGCTTCCATTCACTCTTTCACTTTTATCCCCAGCCGTTCTCCGCAGCCCTGGACTTTGCTCCTGTTACTTTTGGGTTCATTGCTCCCTACTGTCCTACCAGCTCAGGTCATAGAAGGTAAGAAGCTCTTTCCCCTCACCTTTCCTGTTTTGGGGAGAGTGGGCATTGGAAGCGATGTTTGCTCTGAATCTCTGTGTAAGCAGGAATTGCACATTGGTTTGAGAAGAAGAGGTGCTGGACACTTGACAAGAGTTTCAGAAATTTCAGAACGGTTAAAGCTGTCATTCATTCTGGCATTTGAAGGAGTCCACCTCATCTGCAGGCTGACTTGGAAAAGACTAGTAATGCTTATTCTCTGGTGAGATGTCATAAAAGCAATAACACCGGCTCTGCATGGTTTGGAACATGGAGAGCATTCCAACTATATGTATGCAAGGGTATGCCTTTGGTGCAAGCCTTTTCAAAAAATACTGGTGGCAGAGCTTTCAATACTTGGCAGCTTTTATTTGAGTTGGTGTGGGTATGTCTGCTTGTCTCTCAACACTTCAGAATGGGGCAAACTGTCATCGTTGGAGAGCAAGCACAATGTAGTGGTTTGAGTGTTGAACTACAACTCTGGAGCTCAAAGGTCAAATCCCTAGCTCAGCCATGGAAACCCACTGGGTGACCTTGGGCAAGTCACACTCTCTCAGACTCAGAGGAAGGCAAAGGCAAATCCCCTCTGAAGAAACCTTGCCAAGAAAACCCCATTATAGGTTTGCCTTAGGGTCACCATAACTTGGAAATGATTTGAAGGCACACAAAATGTAAGGAATCACTGTTAAATAAACAAGGATTGGTAAAGGACAGAAGTATGTTCTGTGTGAAGCATCATGCCAGACAGCACATGTTTTATCCTTAAAAAGTGTTTTTCTTCACAGAAAGGTTTCATCTTTCTTCAGAGCACACAAGGACACATACTGAGTGGGGTGGCGGTGGTGCAAGATTGTTTTTGTTTTTTAAATTGATTGATCAGTTAATTTGATTTTCGTATATTCTGCCCATCTCCAAGGGAGACATTCTGTTCTCTATTTATTTTCTCTATTCTCACAGTACAATACGATTCATGGGAGACTCATCAGACAGAATGACTGGCCCAAGCTTACCCAGTACAAGTTTCACAAGTCAGAATAGATTTGAAAACTGAACGGTGGGGCATTGGTGGGTTGCAGCCCTCTTAGGGAGGAGTTTGGGAGCCTCTTGGTCTGTCCTATATCTCTTAGTGGAAATGGCAGCTGTGATTCTCACAAGGTAGAGCTGAATAAAGTAGGCAAGACAAAATGTCTTTATCATGTCATCCTTGTACCCTGCTGAAATGCCGACTTAGTTGAAGTCTGTAATGTTTGCCAAAATAGTTGGATCATTGCATCAGCCGCCTTCTCAGGATGAAGAGCATTTGCATTTCATCCAGACTTCTCAAAGTTCTGTGGAATGATATCATCTTCGACAATGTAATTTGGGAAGTGGTTAATATGTGGTAACAAATATGTTAATATTTAAGTACTTATTTTCATTATTAACATACTGGTTGCACTTACCAGTACTTTTATCATCAATAATTTTATTGACTATGTTGTCCAGGAAAAGCCATAAAATTACAAAGTAGATAGAATGGGCATATTATCTAAGGCCAACTCCCAAAGACTTAACCCATCTCTTAATAGCAGGGTGACCTGTACGTAATTCACCACTGACAAATCTGTTAGTAGAAAGCTTACATTTAAAGATGCTTCCTAGACAGCATTGTACATAACATTTTGATCCCCTCAGTTTATCTTTTTGCACCTTAACCGCTAGGACACTAAGTGCAGGTTTGGGCTCCAATGAAATATTTTTTCAGGCTCCAGAAGGGGGACATTCCCTCATGGTTCCTTGAGTCATTGTAGGGAATGGGAGAACACTCAGTCACTACCACCTGCAGCCAGCATCCAGTACTGGTTAGCTGCTCAGTTTCACTCATTGACCTGTTCCCAGAGGCTCTTCCCCCATTGCAATAACACACAGATTCTTGGCATCCCACCAGGTGGCCATTTGGACCACCATTTAGCCTGAATTCCAAAGGGATCTAGGAGTTCTAGTAGACCGCAAGTTGAACACGAGTCAACAGTGTGATGGGGCAGCTAAAAAGGCCAATGCTATTTTAGGCTGCATCAATAGAAGCATAGTGTCTAGATCAGGGGTAGGCAACCTTTCCCCTTTAAGGGCCGAGGGACTTCAGCTCCCAGAAGCCTCAGCCATGTTGGCCAATAGTCCCATGTTGGCCAATAGCTCCTGGGATTCTGGGAGCTGAAGTCCCTCGGCCCTTAAAGGGGAAAGGTTGCCTACCCCTGGTCTAGATCAAGGGAAGTAATAGTGCCACTCTATTCTGCTTTGGTCAGGCCTCATCTGGAATACTGTGTCCAGTTCTGGGCACCACAGTTCAAAAAGGATGTTGAGAAACTGGAGTGTGTCCAAAGGAGGGTGACTAGAATGGTGAAGGGTCTGGAAAACATGCCCTATGAGGCACAACTTAGGGAACTGGGTATATTTAGCCTGGAGAAGAGATGGTTAAGGGGCGATGTGATAGCTCTGTTTAAGTATTTGAAGGGGTGTCATATTAAGGAAGGATCAGGCTTGTTTTCTGCCGCCCCAGAAACTAGGACCTGGAACAATGGATGCAAGCTCCAGGAAAAGAGATTCCACCTCAACATTAGGAGGAACTTCCTGACAGTAAGGGCTGTTCGACAGTGGAACACACTCCCTCAGAGAGTGGTGGAGTTTCCTTCTTTGGAGGTCTTTAAACAGAGGCTGGATGGCCATCTGCTGGGTATGCTTTGATTGAAAGTTCCTGCATGGCAGGGTGGTTGGACTGGATGGCCCTTGTGGTCTCTTCTAACTCTATGAATCTATTATTCTAAGACAGTAAAACCCTAGTCCTTGTGGAAGCTGAGATAATGGTAAAGTGTGGAGACATTCTTCAGTCACATTGTTCTGCAAGAACATGGGGATTGCAGATGTGAGTGGTGAGAGCTACTGAATTCAAGAAGCAAGCAAGGGGTGCACTATGAGGGTGATAACATGCGATAAGATGAGGGAGAGAGTAGGAGAGATGGGAGAGTGAGTTGTGTGAGAGGCTGTGCATAACAAACAAATGAGAGGTGCATTGTGACAGCACGAGGTGAGGCCAGGGAGAAATTAGGAGGATGGGAGAGTGAGCCATGTAAGCATTATTGTGCAGGAAACAAGAGAAGGGTGCACTGCCGTAGCTCAAGATGAGGCAAAGGAGGTGTCCTGTTTTGTCCTTGAGAAGCTACTATCCAAGTTCCCAGCTCAAAGCTTTAGCATCTTTAAGCAAGGAGGGGGTTGTAGAGAAAGCAGTGGCTGTTTAATCCAGTCCGGATCCTTCACGAGCCAGCAATCAGTCCAATATAGTAATCCAAAGGGATAAGCAGAAAGAATAGTCAGAGTCCAGGCACAGTTCATGGCAACAGGCAATCAATCCAGGAACAAGGTGACAGCATGGCTTTTCCCAAGAAAGCTGGAAAGTTGTCAGCCATGATGGACCAAAGGAGGTGCTGGACGATTTATAGCTCATCTGGATCTTGCAGGTGCTCCTTATTAGCAGCGTGCTTCTTACTTAAATGCATAGAACACTGGCATCTCTCCCTTTCCTGGCATCTCTCTGTGGGGGTAGGTACTAGTAAGTCTGGCTCATCCTCTAGGGGGGAGCTGTGATGAACTTGGCTCTAGGGGCTACTGGGGGCTAGGTTCTTGTACTGGTAAGCTTGACTCTAGTGGCTGCTGGGCTCTCAGCCACTCTTTTCTGATTCCTCAGATCTGGCAGGGCATGACAGGAGGGAGTAGGAGAGATGGTAGAATAAGCACTGTGAGCAGTGGTGTGAAAGAGCCAAGTAAGGGGTGCACGATGACAGTGCAAGGTGAGACATGGGAAGGAGTAGGAGAGACAGGATAATGAGCAATGCAAGCACCTGTATGCAAGAAGCAAGCATGGTGCTTACTGTGAGGATGTAAGGGAAGCAGTAGGAGAGATGAGAGAGTGAGTGATGCAAGTGGTTGTGCAAATGGGAATGCTCTGTAAGAACTCAAGGGACCTTATCAAATGCTGGCCACGAAGCGAAAAGTAACAGAAAAGTAACCGAAGTGAGAATAAATTCAGTTCTATACCGAAACGAACTGAATTTCGCCCTGGCAGCCATAGCGCAATGAATACGAAGGCTCCAAAGGGGATTTAGCGATCAGGCGCCGCGGGATGCGGTTCACGTGGGAAGAAGGAAAACACACACACACACACACACATTTTCTTCTCTCTCTCTCTCTCTCTCTCTCTCTCTCCCTTCCCGCCACCCAAAAAGCCAGCGTCGCAGAAGGCGCTTCTGTGGATGGCAAGGATGGGATGAAGGAGTCGGGAGGAAAGGCAGCCAAGGGGACCGAGGAGGAGGAGGAGGGCTGGAGGACTGGAGGAGGGAAGGGGTGTTGGTGGGGAAAAATGCGAGAGAGATGGAGAGAGAGAGATCGCCTCCCTCTTCCCTCCTCCTCTCCTTCTCCTCCTCTTTCTCAATCCGGTTTGCCTTTCGCCAATCCCTTCCCCTCGCCGGGATTTTCTGCTTGGGAGAGCTCTCCCTGCTTCCCCGCCCCGCCCACCATTGCGCAATGAATACGAAGGCTCCGCTTGTACTTCCCCAACAAACCGAATGTCAAAATCTCCCTACTCGCTACGGATTAGCTTCGGGTTCTGTGGAGTTTCGGGGCAGCGTCGTGTGTACACGCGGGGAAACAATACAGATTAGCTCCGTGTTCTAGGGCAGCGTCGTGTGTAAACACGGGGAAATAATATGTATTAGCTGCAGGTACCCTTTGGATTAGCTCTGCTCTAGACCCCATGTGATAAGGGAGGGAGTAGGAGGTACGGAAAACTGAATGGTGTGGGCAGTGGTGTGCAAGAAGCAACAAAAGGGATCATTGTGAAGGTGAGTTGAGGGAGGGAATATGAAAGGTGGGAGAGCAAGCTGGGAGTGACTTGTGCAAGAAGCAATTGAGGGGTGCAACACAACAGGAAAGAAGGAAGGGAGTAGAAGAAACAGAAGAGTGAGCAATGCAAGCAACTGTGCATTAGAAGCAAACAAAGGTTAATTGTGAAGGTATAAGGTCAGAGGAGGAAGGGAGTAGGATAGATAGGTCAGTAAACTGTTTGAGTAGAGGTGTGCAAGAAAAAGGAGAGCATATTCTGAGGGCATGAGATGAGGGAATGGAAGGAATAGGAGGGTAGGGAGAGTGAAGCAAAAGAGGGAGTGGAAAGGAGGGAAGGAAGCATGAGAGTTCCAGTGGCAGGGTACAAGGAGCACAAGAGTGGGGCAAGGTGCAAAAGAGCTAATGTAGTGTCAGAGGATGAGAGAAAATGATATGAACTGCAATAGCAAAGTGCAAAGAATATGAGAGGGCAGTGGCCTCCCCATGACTGATGTTATCCATGGGGGGGGGGAGCTGCAGGGGAGGCAATGACCAAAAAGGCACACTCGCACCTTTTCCTTCATTGCTGCGGTACCTCCTCTTGAAGAGGGAGCCATGTCTGTAGCAAAGCTGGAAAGGGAAGGCTCTCCTTTCTTTTTCTCTTGAGGAGGGAGTTGCTGCCACTGCAAAGATGGGAGGGATGCACTCGCCCTTCTCATCCCGCAGCAGGAGTAGGGCCTGACCAGGTATCACCCCTCTTCTGAGGTGTCACCTGGTATGGGCTGCATCTCCCGCAAACCCCCCCCCATGATGCCACTGTAAGAAGGAAGACTGGGAGTGGGACAAGTTAAGATCCCAGCAAGCACCAGAAGCTAAGGCCTTCCAGGAGGGCAGGGACTGTTCAAATGGTTTCAGGTGAGCTGGTGAGGTGAGGTGGGGGGATGGACAGGGACAGGGACAGGTCAAATTATTGCTAGGTAGGGGTGTGCATATGTGTGTATATAATTTTTGACACAACTGCACTATTGCACTACTGCAGGAATAAAAACTGTTTCAGGCCATCAAAACTGTGTAACTGTGACAGCCTAGAATCAAAATAAAATTAAGTGAAGTGTGTATGTGCTATGTACACCAGGTGCCTGCAATCCTAGGCAGAAAAGTGGGGCAAGGGGAGCAATGCAGAATGGCAATCATGGAAACATGCAGCACCAAAGCACTGGAGGTGCTGGTGAGCTTCCTCTTCCTCCAAGCAGCTGAGACCACAGTGGTCTGATTGCTTTCAAGTCTGTTTCCAGCCACTGTCATTATTGTCAGGAGTCTTGTGCTTCACCTGTACCTTTTTCCAACACTGCTCACCCACTGTATTCTTTCACTTCCTCCAAATCACAGGTGCTACTGCATCTCTTTACTCACTCATACCTTCCTTTCCCTCACTTGGTTCCTTGCAGAAGACCAGCTAAAAATCTTAAGCATTTTGTAATACAAAATTTTGTATATCGTTTTGTATATAATTATTATTTTCTTTGAAATTCACTGATTTTACAATAGATGTAAAAAAAAAAATATGGACAAATAATGATACAGCCAAAAAAGACAGGCCCTGTTCCCCCTTCTGGACTGCCAGGCCTTGGTAATTTTTCCTCTTTTCCGTTTCAGCCCCCCCACCTCACCTCATCAGCTCAGCTGAAACCATTTAAACTTGCTCTGTCCTCAGCCTTTGTCCTCTGTTAAACAATAAAAAATACTTGTTCCCTTTTGTGTGTTTGTCTTTGTCACTGAGGCCTACAACATAGGACATAGTTCATACTTTCTGCTTGTAGCTGTAAATTCAAATGTATGGCTAATCAGTCCATTTGCTGAGTAAACAGAAGAAATCCCACAAAAAGCAACATATTTGATAGGCAGGAATTCTGGATGATTACTAGAACCATAGAATTGGAAGAGATAACAAGGTCCATCAAGCCCAATCCCTTGCAATGCCAAACACAGAACCAAAGCATCTCCGACAGATGGCCATCCAGCCTCTATTTAAAAACCTCCAAAGAAGGAAACTCCACCACACTCCGAGGGAGTGTGTTCCCCTGTTGAACATGTCTTACTGTCAGGGAGTTCTACTAATTTGTCTATCTAATGTTTAGGTGGAATCTCATTTTCTTTAGTTTCCATCCATTGCTCCAGGTTCTATTTGCTGGAGCTGCAGAAAACAAGCTTGCTCCAGCCTCAATATGGCACCCTTTCAAATATTTAAACATAGCTATCATATCACCACTTACCCTTCTCTTCTCAGGCTAAACTTACCCAGCTCTCTAAGGGCCTCTACAGATGGGCCATCCTGGAGTCAGGGATGGGGAGGGGCAGCCACACGCTGGCCGCCTCAACCTCTCCCCGAAGACGTCCTGATGCCATGCGCCACTACGCATGGTGTGTGGTGTCAGGATGTCCTTCCAGTGCAGCCTTTTGATGCGCTGCACCAGAAGGGGCACCAAAGATCTGCGGGGTGGCTCTTAAAGTAGGCTTTTGCTGGCTCTGAAAGGAGCGGAATTTTGTCACTCCTTTCCGGGCCAGCAAAAGGGAGGATTGAGGCCTCGCTGGCCAGTAGCCTCAGCCTCAATCCTCTGCTTCCTAGGGCAGCCCGTCTGCATCCCCCCTAAGTCTCTCCTCATAGGGCATGGTTTCCAGACCCTTCACCATTTTGGTTGCCTTCCTCTGGACATGCTCTAGCTTCTCAACATGCTTTTTGAATTGTGGTGCCCAGAACTGGACACAGTATTCCAGGTGAGGCCAACCAAAGCAGAATAGAATGGCACTATTACTTCTCCGACTTTGTTGATTGCAAGATCAGCAGGTTGGCAGTTCGAGGCCTGGGTGCTGGATGATGGGGTGAGCTCCTGTCACTAGTCCCAGCTTCTGCCAACCTAGCAGTTCGAAAGTATGCAAATGCAAGTAGATAAATAAGTACCACTTCAGTGGGAATGATCACAGAGTAGTCTCTGACAATGCTGGCTCTCTGGCTTAGTAACAGAGGGGGGTTGCAGACTGCCAGAAATAGTGTGAATTCAGTCCACTTTTAGGGTTAGGGTTAGTGCTAGGGAATCATGGGAACTGTTATTTTTCTGAGACATTGAGCCTTCTCTGTCAGACAACTCTGATGCCACAATAAAATACAGTTCCCATGGTTCCCTAACTCTAACCCTAACCCTAAAAGTGGACTGAATTCACACTATTTCTGGCAGTCTGCAACCCCCCAGAGATGAGCACCACCCCCTATGGCCAGACACACCTTGACAACCTTGCCAATGGAGAATACCTTTACCTTTACCTATTACTTCCCTTAATCTAGACACTTTACCTCTATTGATTGGCTTTTTAGCTGCCACATGGGACAATTGATTCATGTTCAACATGTGGTCTATTAAGACTTTTAGATCCCTTTCAGATGTTATCTTGTTAAGCCAGGTGTCCTCCATCCTCTATCTATGCATTTCATTTTCATTGCCTAATTATAGTACCTTACATTTCTCCCTGTTGAAATTCATTTGTTAGTTTTGGCCAAGCTTTCTAATCTATTAAGGTCATTTAGAATTTTCATCCTGGCCTCTGAGGTATTAGTTACCCCTCCTAATTTGGTCTCATCTACAAATTTGATAATCATGCCCTCTATTTCATCCAAGTCATTGATAAAGATGTTGAACAGCACTGAGGCCGGGACAGAACCTTCTGGCACCCTACTGGTCACTCCTCTCCAGGATGAAGAGGAGCCATTACTGAGCACCCTTTGGGCTCAACTGGTCAACCAATTACAACTCCACCAAACAGTGGTATTGTCTAGTCCACACTTTACTAGCTTGTTTGCAAGAATATCATGGGGGACCTTGTCAAAGACCTTACTGAAATCAAGATATGCTATGTCTACTGCACTCCCTTCAACTACCAAGCTAATAATTTTATCAAAAAAAGAGATCAGGGGCCTTTGCAGACTGCTAGAAATAGTGCAAAATGAGTCCACTTTAACTGCCCTGGCTCAGTGCTAGGCAATCATGGGAATTGTATTTTTTTTCTCAGACAGTGAGCCTTCTCTGTCAGAGAGCTCTGGTGCCACAATAAACTACAGTTCCCATGTTTCCCTAGCACTGAGTCAGGGCAGTTAATATTTCTGGCAGTCTACAAAGGCCCCAGATTAGTCTGTCATGACTTTTTTTTGAGAAACCCATGTTGACTTTTTCTAATTATGGTATTCCCTCCTAAGTGTTAACAGACTCTCCATTTAGCGATCTGCTCTAGAATCTTTTCTGGTATTGATATCAGACTAACGGGATGGTAATTGTTGGGATCCTCTCCCCCCCTCCTTTTGAAGATGGGGACATTTGCCCTCCTCCGGTCTGCTGAGACTTCTCCTGTTCTCCCCAAGTTCTCAAAGATTATTGCCAGTGGCTCTGAGATTACTTTGCTGGTTTTTAAAATACTCTTGGATGTAGTTCATCTGGTCCTGGAGATTATTGCACCTCCTCCTGGACTCGGCTTACCTTTTGAAAATTAGAGCCCAATTCAGGCTGGAGCAGGGTCTTATCGCACAGCTTTTGCCCCTAAAAGAGCCATCCAGGTACATCCCCTCTCCAATCTGAATTGGGAAACACGCTCTGGCAGCCATTTTTCCAAGTTGGAGCCACTACAATGTTATTCACATTGCACAGAGCAGTAGAGTCTCATTCTAATAGTACAGTTGTCCCTGTACTATTTTCAAGTCCGCGACCCTCGCCTATCCACGGGCAGCAAATGGAGGGGCACAAAATGGAGCGCGGGCTTGTGGGTGCATGCCTCCATTCAAGCCTATGGGGCTTGAATATGTGCGGTTTTCTGTTCTCATGGGGGGGCAGAATGGATCCCCCACGAGAACAGAGGGTCGACTATTGCTAGGGAAGGTACCACAATCACAAAAGCCTACCTTATTAGTATTCATTTGTTGTTGTTATTAACTGCCCTTGAGTTGATCCCGACTCATGGAGATCCTATGGATGAGACATCTTCAAGACTCTATTTTCCACTGCTCTGCTTAGGTCCAGTAAATTTATACACGTGACCTCCTTAATAGAGTCCATCCATCTAGCATGCAGTCTTCCTCTCTATATCCCTTCACCTTTCCTAGTATTATTGCATTTTCCAATGAGTCATTCTTTCTCATGACATGAGCAAAATACAATACCTCAACTTTATCATCTTGGATTCCAGGGAGATTTCAGGTTTGATCTGTTCTAGGACCTATCTGTTTGTCTTTTGGGCTATCCATGGTATCCTCAGCACTCTTCTCAAGTACACATTTTAAATGAATTGATTTCCCTCCTATCTGCCTTCGTCACTGTCCAGCTTCCACAACTGTACATGGTAAGAAGGAAAATAATGGCTTGTACAATTTTAACTTTCATGCTCAGTTGGATACCTTTACATTTTATGATCTTTTCTAATTATTTTATAGCTGCGCTGCCCATTCCTACTCTTCTTCTTATTTCTTGACTCTTTTCCCATTCTGAGCAGCGTTTGACCCAAAGTATGGCATCTCTTTCACTATATCAATTTCCTCATTGTCTAGGTTGAATCTGTGTAGATCTTCCATATTCATTAGTATTCACACTGCTCAAGAGCTTCCATATCACTTTCCTTCAGTCACCCTTACAAAAATGCTCTAAAGTAGGTCAATATTGTTATTCCCGTATTACAAACATGTATATTACAAAAAAGCTCTGAGGTAAAGGATTGTCCTTCACAATAGATGTTCTTTTGGGGCTGCAAACTCTGACTCAAGGAACCCAAGAGCAGCATTGAACCCATTATCCATCTGTGTCAGCAAGTACAGAATTGGCAAACTTTTCACTTGGAAAAAATGAACTATGTGAAATGTAATTTATAGAAGAGTGACTAATTCTCTGCTTTGGCTGGTGAAAGAAAATAAACTGCTATATTCACAGCTATGTTAAAAATAGTCTCTATAATATTAGGTTCAGACATTTATCAAGACTTTTAAGAGCATTCTTCTACTGAAATGAGGAGAGTTACATGGAGTTCTCTGGATTCACAACTCTGTGTTGCATTCCTCTGGAAATACAGCACATTCATGTTCTTTTCTGAGGCCCTTGGAATCTGTTTGGTGATACGTTTGAAGGATTTTAACTCCCCAGTGTTTATGGCATGCCACATAGCATTCTGCCACCCAGTGCCACCCTCTGCCTTTGCTCTGAACATGCTGGAGGAAAGGGAAAAATCATAAGAGTGCAGCATTCTGGGCCTGTCAGACCACTGAGATCCCATATCAGCCCCATTCCACCCTAGATATATGGGCAGCAACATCATCCACATGATGCAAGGGAGCACAGGACAGAAAAAGAAGAGGCCCATTTCTGGGCAATGAGAAAACTAGGTTCTTGTTGAAGACAAGAGAAATGCATTTTCATTTTTAATCAGAAAAGCGAAATAAACAACTTGTGTTGGTATGGAATGTTGTGATTGTTGGGAAATATGACAGTGGTGCAATTAATATATCACACAAGCAGAGTAATTAATATGAGCAAGTAAAATGCGAGCAATGACTAGCAAAATCTAGCAATGAAATAAACCAGGCTTAATTGTCTTTGTAAAAACATCTGAAAACATCTGAAGCAGTTTTATTTACAAACATTAAAGATTTCATAACATCTTGTGGTGAGAAGCTCTGTAACATGTGCTCTTTGAAGATGAAGGGGAAGAGAGTGAGAGCAAGAGAGCTAGAGACTACAAAATGGAAGAAGAGCAAACTCAAATTTCAGGAAAAGACAGGGGGTGGCTAAAACCAGTAAATACATGGAGGATTGCCCCTGGGATGCATGCAGCCATGGGTGTCATGGAGGAATGTCTCCCAGGATGCTTGCAAAAATTGACAGTATATGCACTCCATTGTTTTTGCAATTACTTGTCTCGCTGAGCCACAGTCGGTTTGCTCGCCCAGCTCGCCGCCGGCAAGTAACTGCAAGTAATTGCAAATACAGTGGAGCATATATACTGTCAATATATATATAAATAGAGAGAGAGAGAGAATGTGCCCGTAGGTCACACCACAAGACACAAAGGCAGTGCTGAGAGGGGGGAAAATGGAGGATTTCCCCAAAAACTGGTGAGGCATGTGCCAATCCTCTGCCACAGTAATCCCTCCCCTTCAGTTTGATGTGATTCAGGTCCTTCGTTCCCACTTGCTGAACATGCTTGCTAATCACTTCTTTTCAAGAGGACCGGCAAAAAAATAGTGTCTGAAAAGAGCATTTTTTTTGCATTTGTCCCACTTCAAAGCGAGTCCAAACGATCGCAATCACACCTGAAACCGTTTCAAATGGGGACGAGGGATATTTAAAGTGATCAGCAAATCAATGTAAATCATAGTGGGAATGAGCCCCCAGAGAGAGATACATAGCAGCTACTGAGTATGGGCATGTACATTTTACTACCTCTAGTAGTGATTATGTTGTCCAGTGAAACCTCTTATGCCAGACATATGACTCTTGTGGGGAAGGTTCTGCACTGGCTTCTCATGTTTTCTTTCCCACTTATAAGGCACTAAGCAGCTCAGAATGAGGTGAGACTGCTTTCTTCTGTACATTTTTAAAGAACAGCTTTGTTATTCTATGTGGGTGAGGGAAGGTCCAACATATGCTGCTGGGCAAGATCTTTATTAGAACCAACAGAAATGTCACACAGTGTGCCAACATTTGAGTTCTCTAAAACTCATCTTCATGTTAAGTGGAACAAAAAGCAGTAAATGAAAGAAGAAAAGATAAATGTCCCAATAATTCCATATATGGATATATAGTCAACATGGAGATTAATGGTCTGAATTAATTAGATGCTATTAAGTGTTTTAGATACCAGATTTTGCCTAGCAATACATTCTGGGACAGAAAAGCAATGTTCTGTTCTCAGTTTCTGAAAACACAGAGGTTGTTTGCCACTCAAATATATCCTACTGAACCACTATACTTGCTCCCCATATGATGTTACACAGAATCATACTGGTGAACATTGGTAAAGGGGGACGGGAATTTTCAATAAATATATCATACCTTCCACCTGTCTTGATTTGGCAGGGACTGGTCTGAAAAAGTGTTCCACTTTTCAATTGCTTTTAAACATCCAATTTCCCCCTTTCCTCTTCCTGCTTTTCCTCTTTGTCCTGGCTTACTTTAATTGTTGCAAAAGTCATTTGTACTTACCTAACTCAGCAGGCATGGAGAGGAGCGGAAGGGGCAGAATTTTGTGACTTAGGAAACTGTTGCAGTCTCTTCTAGGTTGTCTGTTCTTCCTCATTAATAACTTTTGCCATATTTAACATACTCTGATGTAGCACTCTTGACTACATTAACACGTGCCCCAGTTTTTAACTGTGAAATGTTACAAGGTATGCTATATACATTTAAACACTTGGAGTGTGTACAGCGTCACCTCCAGGGGGCAAAAGAGGTAGAAGCAGGGAGGGTTCCCTGTAGTGATTCCTCTTTTCTGTTTTGTGCTTCCTCATCCTGGACTGATAGTGTCAAACTTCGCTTCCTCCCACTCGCCTCTTCTGTTTTCAGTCATGTAGGCTCCATCTTCATCCCTCTCCCAAATACACTGTTCACTCTTTCTCATCACTGATGACTATCTTCTGCTGAAGTACCAGCCTCCATAAAGGCCAAGGAGATGGAATGCCTGTTTTTTGGTCCCCAAAGCATCTCCCAAGACATTGAATCCTTCCCAATTTTTAAAAAGTTGGCAGGACAAAAAAAGAAAGAAAAGAAAAGAAAAGAAAAGAAGAAAAGAAAGGGAAAAATAAGTGTTTGAATTATTTTTTTAATACTTAAATCACCTTTAAAATGTTTGCCACCCCACTAGCCCCCCCCAACTGTGGGCATCAGCTATATGTCATCAAAAACTGGAAGTGATATAATTTCTGCTTGAATTAGGAGGGTCCATGTGGCTTGGCAAGGGGGAAATGGCCTCCATGCTCTCTGCAATTGTTCATCTTGAAGGAGATCATTAGGCCTACTACTTAGCTCATGACTTTGGGAAAAGAATCTTTTTGGCCTGCTTGATTGCATAACTAACCATATACTTTAAAAACCTACCCTGAAACCTAAATACTTTCTGCATGCTAAACATCTACCCATAGTTTGCAATAGCTGTAAGGTATGTCATGGACCTTCTAGGTTCATGACTAAGGATGGTAAGTATACTTTTAGCAATGGATATGTTATGTATAGTAATGGATATGTTACGTCACATATTGTATCTGGGTTATTTGGAGCTTTTGCTTCTTTTTCTCTTCAAAGAGCTTAAATGCTTTCCCATCAACATCTGTGTTTTATTACTGACAAACCTACACAGCAATTGCTGAGCAACAGTCAAGAGTAAATATTTGTATTTTCTTTCCTTCAGTCTGAGCACCCACATGGCAGTGGTCAGTAGGCTGTTGACTTAAACTTTATACTCCTGACCTGGAGCTCTAGTAATTCAGAATGCCATTGTAATTTCTTTATCAGAAACATTAATCTCTCCTGGAGCACAAGATGCACCACCAGTTGAGGTGGGAGTCCATGTACCACCACCAAATTTTCCCCTCGATTGCTGCCAGTATTTTGGTTCTTTTCTAGTTCAGTGCTTCAATGTATGTACATGTATGAAGTTCTTCTGCCACACAAGAACTTGGAAAGTTACTTTTAAACAGAATTAATATGACATGCTGAAGCTATCCATAACTACACATTGTTCTGCATCTGCAAGTTTTTTTAAAAAACCCAACATATTTGCCCGATAAAGAAACTTTGAACCTTACCACACGGGGTCTGAAACAGTGCCATCCCCGTCCCATCCCCATCCCATTGCGCTTCCTTATACAGAAAGCAGCATCATTCCTGTATCATTCCGGTCGCGGGAAATGTAATTCCCATTTACAACTGGAATTAAAAAGAACGGGGATGATGCTGGATGATGCAGCATGATGCCGCATTGGGACAGGGATGCGACGGGGATGGGCGGGGTTTCTCTGCGACGTCGTGTGATGACACAGGAAAAGGAAGCGCAATGGGACGGGGATGCGACGGGGATGGGCGGGGTTTCTCTGCGATGTCGTGTGATGACACAGGAAAAGGAAGCGTAATGGGACGGGGATGCGACGGGGATGGGCGGGGTTTCTCTGCTACGTCGTGTGATAGCACAGGAAAAGGAAGCGCAATGGGATGGGGATGCGATGGGGATGGCACTGCTTCAGACCCCCGTGTGATAAGGTCTTTTGACCTTAAAAGGTAGCACTGAGATTGGTCTAATAAAGGTATTACGCTGAGAAAGAGCTGGATTCCTAGTTTGAAATTTAAAGTGGCCACAACTTTTATTTGTATAACGACAGCATGTTAACACCCAAAACATTTGAAGGTGAACCCCAAGATTGCCAGATCTTCTACTCCTTGTATCTATTATCTGCTAAACCAGTCTGTTTCCCTGGTTTGCCTGAGCCATAATGTGCCTGATTATAGCCTTCAGGAAGGGGCCTGTGAAAAAGCACCAATGTCTTCAATTACCCAGACTGCAAAGTGGCCTGACTAGGATTGCTCCTTCCACTTCAAATGCCCTTAGAATCATAGAATCATAGAGTTGGAAGAGACCACAAGGATCATCCAGTCCAACCCCCTGCCATGCAGGAACTCAAAATCAAGGCATCCCTGACAGATGGCCATCCAGCCTCTGTTTAAAGACCTCCAAAGAAGGAGACTCCACCACACTCTGAGGGAGTGTGTTCCACTGTTGGACAGCTCTCACTGTCAGGAAGTTCCTCCTAATGTTCAGGTGGAATCTCTTTTCCTGTCACTTGCATTCATTGTTCCTGGATCTGTTCTCTGGTGCAGTAGAAAACAAACTAGCTCCCACCTCAATATGACATCCCTTCAAATATTTAAACAGGGCTATCATATCACCTCTTAACTGTCTCTTCTCCAGGCTAAACATACCCAGTTCCCATAGTTGTTCCTCATAGGGCATGGTTTCCAGATCCTTCAACATTTTAGTTGCCCTCCTCTGGACACGCTCCAGTTTTTCAACATCCTTTTTGAATTGTGGTGCCCAGAACTGGACACAGTATTCCAGGTGGGGCCTGACCAAAGCAGAATACAGTGGCACTATTATTTCCCTTGATCTAGATACTTCTCCCCAGTCCTCATTGTATATGGAGTTCACATCACTCACCTTAATTATTGCCCATTGTGACAAAAGCAGCCATCTTGGCTAGATCCATCCATGTGTAGACAATGTTTACAAAAACTCATTAAGCTATCCAGAATTACATGAAGGTTTGACTGACAATAATTTGGTTTCATAGCAGAACAACAGCTGCAGCGTCAGTCCCTGGAGCTTGGCGAACAGAGCTTAGCTAACAGGTGAGACTAACAGGGGTGTTTTGCATGGATGTGGTGGAAGAGACAGCATAAGGTGAGCTTGGCTTGGTTGGCTTAAACCTCCCCAGCCCTGTAGAGTCTTGAGAAATTGTTTGTGGGGTCAAGGGTGAGGGTTGGTTCAGGTAAGCCTGCTTTGTTTGTTTGAGTATAGTGGAGGCTTGTTTGTGTGAGCTGAGTGGAGGTGTGAACAATAGCATTCTACTGTTCTATTGTGTGTATCCCCAGGTTCCTTTAATGAGCAGCTGGTCTCAGGAAGCTGGGGCTTTTGCTCAGGGGAAGTGAGCCAGAAACTTGGTGGAGGGGAGAGCTGGCAGCCACTAGCTGTCTCTATAGCTGCAGCTCCAGTCCCTGGAGCCAAAAGGTAAGACCACTAGGGGTGTTTTGCATGGGTATGGTGGAAGAGGCAGCATAAGGTGAGCTTGGCTTAGTTAAACCTTCTCAACCCTGTAGAGTCTTGTGGGAGAGTTTGTTGGGTAAGGATTGGTTGGGGTAAGGCTGTTTTCTTTGTTTGTGCTTAGTGCATTCTTGCTTGTGTGCACATGAATGCCTGTTATTCTGTTGGAGTTTGGTGACTTTGTATCTGTTGGGTCAAGGCTGATGGTTTGTGTGAGCTGATAGAGGTGTGAAGTTGTTAGCCCTCTTTTTGTCTGTTGTGCATAGCCCCAGGTCCCCTTCCTGAGCAGCTGGTCTCAGGTATGTGGGACTTCTGCTCAGAGGAAGTGAGTCAGAAACCTGGTGGAGGGAGGAGCTAGCAGTCACTAATGCTCTATATAGCTGCAGCCTCAGGCCCTGGAGTTCAGTGAATAACAGACAAGACCAACAGGATGTTTTACATGAGTGTTTAGTGGGGAAGTTTTGATGAGGAGACCTTGAGTTATTTTCAGCACCTTCTTGAGACTACTGAATATGGACAGTCAACTGCAACAGCTGTGGTATGTTTTTGTTATTTTCAAAAGATGTGGGAAACTTCATCTGCACCAAGTGCAAGTTGGTTTCCTTGTTGGAAGAGAAGGTCTAATGATTAGAGACCCATTTATCCACTCTGCAGCATATTAAGGAACATGAGGATTTCTTGGGCAGAGCGGAGCAAGCTGTCCATACTGAGCAACACACAGGGGATGTCTCTACAAATGAGGTCAGTTCCCATACACAGGAGATAGTTGGAGGAGTGTGACACATAGAAGAAGAGGGACCAGGGATCATTCTGTGAGTTTGGAGCTGTAGAATTGATTTGAAGCTCTCTCCCTTATCAGCAATGAGAAAGGGAAGCAAGAAGAGCAGTAGTGTCAGTCCTCAGAGAACGTTCATGAGAAAGTTCAACACATGGAATGGCCTCTGCAAAATCTCAGAGGAAGTGTGTGGTGGTGGTAGAGGACTCTCTGCTGAGAACAGCTAAAGGAATACTTCACTACTCTAAAGCAGGGGTAGGCAACCTTTCCCCTTTAAGGGCCGAGGGACTTCAGCTCCCAGAAGCCTCAGCCATGTTGGCCAATATTCCCATGTTGGCCAATAGCTCCTGGGATTCTGGGAGCTGAAGTCCCTCGGCCCTTAAATGGGAAAGGTTGCCTACCCCTGCTCTAAAGGAATTCAAGTCTTCAGGGCCAGAAGAACTACATTCAAGTGTATTAAAAGAACTGGTAGAAGTAATCTGAGAACCATTGTCAATAATCTTGAAAATTCCTGGAGAACAAGAGATCTCAGCACACTGGCAAATGTTGTCCCCATCTTTAAAAGGGGGGGGGGGGGGAAGGATCCTAATAATCACCTGACGTCAATACCAGAAAGATTCAAGAGCAGATCATGAAACAGACAGTCTGCAAGTATTCAAAAAGGAATGCTGTGTTTACTAAAAGTCATCATGTGTTTCTCAAAAACAAGTCATGCCAGACTAGTCTGATCTCTTTTTTGGATAAAATTACCATCTTGGTAGATGAAGGGAATGTTGTGGAAAGGAATGTTGAAATCAATACTGATATTCTTCATGATATTCTTGCAAACAAGCTAGTAAAATGTGGGCTGGACAATGCTACTTTTTGGTGGATTTGTAATTGGTTGACCAGTTGAGCCCAAAGGGTGCTCAGCAATGGCTCCTCTTCATCCTGGAGAGAAGTGACCAGTAGGGTACCAGAGGGTTCTGTCCTGGTCACAGTGCTATTCAACATCTTTATCGATGACTTGAATGATGGAATTTGTAGTTGACACTAAATTAGGAGGGGTTACTAATACCCTAGAGGGTAGGATCAGAATCCAAAATGCGCAATGGATTTAAGCTACAGGAAAAGAGTTTCAACCTAAACCTTAGTCAAAACATCCAGCTAGTAAGAGCTGTTCAACAGTGGAACACACTGCCTCAGAGAGTGGTGGAGTCTTTTTCTTTGGATGTTTTAAACAGAAGCTGGATGGCCATCTGTTGGGAGTGCTTTGATTGTGTATTCCTGCATGGCAGGTGGTTGGATTGCATGTCCCTTGAAGTCTATTCCAACTCTATGATTTTGTGATTCTAACAAGAGCTAACCAACAACCTAATCAATTACACATCCCCAGGAAAAACATGGCACAATGACATGAAAAAATTCCTTCCCAGCCCCTGAAGGGGACCAACAATTGCTTGGAGAGATCAAAAAGCACCGGTGAGAGTGTAGGTGTCCAGTGTTGGACAGTAAAAGAGGTAAGAAACATGGCTTTGAGCTTTTTACAAAGGCTCCTTGAAGTTTTGCAAGAGCAAGGCTCTTGCAAGAATTCTAAATCTTGCTATACTAGAAGGTCTCTTGAGGAGGGCAGATCTCGTGATGACTTGCTGCAACCATTGTGAGATTGTCATTGGCAGCATTCCTGACTGAGCAGTTACTCAGCCATACTCAGGATGCTGGCAGTTTCTGTGCAGCCAAGCCCTTTCAGCTACTTACATTCTCTCCATTATTCCCTCCAACAAAAAGCAAAGCTTCCCAGATTACCTTCTATTGACCTGTTTTGGCTGTTCCTAAATTCTTCTCCCTCAGGTCCCTTTTCCAACAAAGTGACCTGTGAGTTACATATTGAGTGGAAACAGGGTTATTTGGAGGGGAGGTTTTGTATTCTCAAATGGAGAACCAAATTTTATTACTGTTTTTAATGTTTCTTTCATTCCAAGGCCGGTAGTACCTAAGCAACCTAAATTGATACTCTGCATCACTTTCTCACATACATCACGACTATATCTATTAGTTCCAACAGCATCATTCCTTCCCCCCCCCCCCCCATTGTCATCTGTATATTTTAAACACAAATTTTCCTTATGTAAATAGTTTGGATTCAAAAGTTAGTACTGAGATTTTTGTGCCTTTTTGATTTGCCTAATAAAGATATTACCAAAATATGGACTTTGAAATTTGTTTTATTGTCAGCATTTGTTCTCCCACTGCTCAGTTATGGTTTGCTTCAGCATGACATTACAGGTACACATCAGTTAATGAAGTAGATTTGTTCCTGAGCATTACTTCTTTAACAGAAAATCTGGTACCAGAGGCAGAAATAACATGGTAAGAAAAAGGATAGGTTCCTACACCATAAAAATTAAGAGAAGTTGGACTTGTTTCAGAAAACTTTTTCATCCTAAACTAACAATATGCACATGTGAAATGAAACAACCAGGTTAAGTAAGCCTTGCATTAGCTAACAAAAAGATTTTCAACCTTGTTGAGATCACTTGAAAACTTCTTTCAAAATGAATTGACGGTCTTTTTTCTTTCTTTCACCTTTCATATGATTTCTGTTTTGGTGGCCAAACTTATATATCTGTGTTCTCTCTTTTTTGTTGTTGACTGCCTTTGTGCCGGTCCTGACCCATCGCGACCCTATGGATGAGACATCTCCAGGCCCTCCTGTCCTCTGCTGTTCTGCCCAGCTCCTGCAAAGTCATATTTGTACTCTTTTTAAAAACATATTGGGGGAATTGGTAAGGCAGGCTGATCTCTTTTTCCCCTTTTGATTTTCATGCATGCTTATTAAGAGATTCTGGAGGGAGCTGTTCTTTACCTTTCCTGTTGTAGATAGCACACACAGCCACAGAAAGGTTGGCTAGAATAAAATTCTGCTTTTCCCCATCTTAAGCTTCATTGCATTGTTTACTGCAGACATGCTGCTCCAACCTGACATTGAAAATCTGTGTTTCTCCAGCCCTCCTTCACTGTTCTTTCAATGTCAAAGCTGTTAAAAACCTTCCACCTAGACACAGAATGAAAAAGGGGACTGGGCAGGCGTAAAAAGATTTGATAAAAAGAAGCTTCTTTTTCATAGGTTTTGTTATCAGAGGTATGTCTGTATATCCATTCTTCTTGTCCAAACTTTGCCTCTTTAACAGTTTCCTAACACTCACCCACATGCCATTTCATCTCCATCTTTTTCTGTGGATGAGCTCCCTGAATCCTCCCTGAAGTGAACATTATCATCACAGCCTCATTTATTCAGGGACTTGTATTTCACAGAAGCAGCAGATGCTCCAAGGGGATTTTTGTTGTTGTTGACTGAAAAAATCAATGCCCAGTGATTATCTATGCACTGATTGTGTATTTGTATGTGCCTTCAAGTTGCCTGTCAACGTATGGCAGCCCCATGAATCTCATAGGGTGTTTTTTTTTAAGGAAGCGAATACTCAGAGATGGTTTGCCAGTTCCTTAATATGATACACAGACTAAAGCACCTAGCATTGGAGATCACCCATCCAAGTACTAACCAGGGCTGATCCTGCCCACCTTCCAAGATCAGACAGAATATTTAGGTACTGACTACCATAGTGGAATTATATAGGGAGTTGCTTGGTTATTTCTTGGGTTGTTTGTGTTTTTGGTCACAAGTGCCAATGCAGTGGGTGTAAATAAGAATGCACTAAGGCAGTGTTTTCTGTATGTGAATAGGCATCCAGCCATAAATGTGCTGGAGCAGATGTTGAAAAAGTGCTCAAGATTTACAATTCTCTTCCAAGAAAGGAAACAACGAGTACAATTGTGCTTTGACTGTAAAAAGCCTGGATTAGCCTTCTAATTCCATTGCTTTTCCGTGAGGAATATTGTCCTCTTGTCCAGCCATCGGCATTAAAACAAGGGCCTTTATATCTTCATAGATCATCTTCAGGGTGTTACCAGCTGTGCTGGCTATTTGTGAGTATATTGTCTATTCTGGTTTTATAGCTATTAAAATATGTCCCTAATCAAGAGCCAATTGTCTAGGGAAAGAAATCTGCATCAGTTACATATGTCCTCTGCTAACACCTGTGGAACAAATTTACTGAAGCAAATTTACTGCTTACTTTTCTCTAAATGGATTATGTGTACATGCTGCCCTTTACATAGCAGCACTTGAAATGACACCCAAAATATGTTTGTTTGGTTACTCAGTTGTACAGAAAGTAGCTCTTTGGTCTTCTTCAAAGGAAAACATTTAAAAAGTGAAGTCTCTGTACTATATTTAATAATTGCTGCACGATATCGAACTCACCTGCACTATGTTTTAGGGCAGGAAAGAATATTCATAAAAATTCAAACCAAAAAAAAAAGTGTTTCCCATGATGTAGAAATGTCAAAATTATTCTTTGCAAGTCAGGACTCTTATTGAAAAAAGGGGTGCTGAACAAAAAAAGGGATTTTCTGAGTAATAGGGTTAGAAAGAATAATAGAAAATATTTGAAAAATGGTCAAAAATATGTTTTGCAAGTGCTGGGGAACACTTATGAGGGGAATCTTGGATACAAAATTTTGCAGTTCAGGATTTATTCTGTACAAAATTTGCACAATGTTTTTGTGCAAAAATGAACATTTTCTGCTCAGAAAATAGCATATCTGTGCAGAAATATTATTTTCCATGTTGAAAATGCTGTTTCCTTCACAGAAGATGTTTTCTGTGCTAAACCCTCCCCCCCTTGTGACTTTTGTGCAGAATATATTCCAAACTGTAAAGAGTCTGAAAAATACAATTTTTGAAGACTTTGCAGTGGGAAGAAAATTACTAAATTACTTTTTGCTTCCCTTGAAAATGCAACTAGGAAAGAATCCCTGATGTGCAGGATGTTTGTGCAGAAACAATTGGTTCTTTGCTCCAAAACCTGCTTCCTGTACATAAGATCTTGCTTTTCTGCATAAAAAAATGTTTCCTAGGCAAAAATCACATTGCACAAATGAAGCCTCAACCTGCAAATACTCCTTGAAACATTGGTTTTTAAGAAATCTCCCACATTGAGGAGAATTTGCATGAATTATTCATCCTTGCTGGAAAGTATGAATAATTATGAATGGCTCCATTAGCCATTGTCTGTTTGTGATGTGGTCCCTGGTGCCTCTTACTTTCCTGAATCCCACTTGCACCTCTGGAATTTCCCTCTCCATGTATGATTGGATTCGGAGTTGCAGAATTTTAAGCATCATTTTGCTTGTGTATGAGATTAATGCTATGATCCTATAATTGATTCATTCTTTTGTGTATCCTTTCTTGAATATTGGGATATATATTGATAATTTCCAGTCTGTTGGCTATCTCTGTTTTCCGTATTTGTTGGCATATTTTAGTTAACATTAATGTTGCTTCTGTCTGTATACATTGTAGCAGTTCAATTGGGATGTCATCTGTTCCTGGTGATTTATTTTTTCCTATTCCTCTTATTGCATTTTGCACTTTGCTTTTTGGAATTTGTGGTTCGTCTTCATATGGTTCTTCATTCCATGCTTCATGCATTTTCTCATCTCCTTTATATAACTCTTTGTATTATCACCATCTTTTTTATTTCTTCTTGTTCCAGTATTAGGTTCTTTTCCTTGTCATAGAATATCTTGGCCTTTGGTTTGCACTTCCCTTTGATTTCCTGGATTTTTTAAAATGGGTCTCTCATTCTTCCTTTTTTGTTATCTTCTGTTTCTCTACATTGGTCATAATAGTAGTTATCTTTATCCTTGTACACTAGACATTGCACAGTTGTGTTCATGGATCTGGTTTTGTTCCTATCTCCCTTTGTTTTTGCTTTCCTTCTTTCTTGCAGTGTGTGGAATGTTTCATCTATCATCCATTGTTTCCTCTAATTAATATACATTAATGTGGATGACATATAATGTATAATACCATGTTTTGCCAATATCATGCAATAAGGTCACTCAATGGACTGTCCTGAAGGCTGGTGTACTCTCCTTCTTTGGTAATTTCTAAGCAGAGATTGAATGGCCCTTCTTAGGGATGCTTTAGTGCGTATTCCTGCACAGACAGGGAATTGGATTGGATGACTCTTGCGATCCCTTCAAACTCTATGATTACATGATTCAGATCTGAGCCACCAGTCTCCTGAAGTCCTAAAATACTGAGAGAAATAAAAATTATAGGAAAAAATACTTTGTGGATGCTACTTGTTGAAATATGACACTGAGTTACAATGTTGTAGTAAGCCCTTTTCTTCAGATGTTTTCCCCAAGCACACAAATTAAAAATGACTGCTGCAGGCACCCCTGCCTAATTTGTACTCCAGGAGTACTCAAGGAAACAACTAAAGTTGTTTAGTTGGCTCAATGAAGCAACTAAAAAACAGTCATGTTTCCAAGAGTGACTGAGAGGACACCTCTCCTGCTATGAGAGTTTTGACTATACTAAACACTTCTGATGCAGTCACCAGATTGTTAGGGAGGAGACCTACTAACACATCTCAGTCTGCCCAGTCTAAAGGTCTGTTAATAAAAATGAGTAAGGGCAAATGATAATGGCTTTTCCTGGATTCTACCACTCTAGACTATATGTAGTGGTCACATTTATTATATTACTTTAAGATGAACACTGACTGTATGTCTTCTTGCCTACGTCCTCAGCTGCCCTGCTTATTTATTTATTTATGACATGTTTTTATACTGATCCATAAGCAAGTTATCTAGGCATCTTACAGTAATGATTGTGCATTTATTATGAACAATATCAGTTGTGGATTTAACTGATAGAGGCTGCATGCACAGTGCAGAAATAATCCAGTCTGATATCGCTTTAACTGTCCAGGCTCAGTGTTATGGAATTCTCAGAATTGTAGTTTCCATAGCATTAAACATGGGTGCCTGGAGTTAAAGTGGTGTCAAACAAGATTATTTGTGCAGTGTGGATGCAGCCAGAGTCTCTCCCTCCCTCCCTCCCTCTCTCTTTTAAAAAGATGCTTTTGCTATGCCATTTTCTATATTACATGATGCTGAGGAATTCACCTGGATGAAAGATGTTGGCTGACAACTATCCTGGTGATCTTCCTATACATCCTGTTTAATAGTTAAATGGATCATCTACTGAAGCAGAAATAACTATCTGTATTTTTTTTTAGAGGGAGAACAGAGGATCAGCTGAAATCCACAAGCTGAGCTGTAATGAGTAATACTGTAGTCTAGAAAGTCTCGAGACTTCCTCCTGGGCCAAAACCCCACTGGGAATTTTACTGAAAGGATTTGTTCAGATATCCTATTTAGCCCTGGAGAAAACAATCACTGTGTGAAAGCCACTTTTCAGGAATCTATCTGGTGAGGAAATCACAGCCAGTTGGAAAGCACAGATTCAGTACAATTCAGTACAAGCAAATATATTTAGAATACTTAAAACATAGTCTGAAAGAACAAAAGACCACAGAGAAATATCATCTTTGACATGATGATATGTAAATTTGATCCCATGCAGGCTAATTATTAGTTGAAGAATCTGGATTTTTCTGGGTTCAAAACACATTCAGTCAAGGACAAAACAGTATGACAATCTTAGAATCTACTTAAATGAGACTAAATATGTAAGAAAGAGGACAAAAATGAAGAATATCAATGAAGTGACAATTTTGATCATAGACTGTATTTCATTAATTTCTCTTGTATTCTGCACATTATTTGGATATGAAATCCTAGCCTAAAGCATTGCTAGGTTTCTCTAGGCACATAAAGAGTTAAAATTGTCATTTAAATTATTAAAATAATATTAGTATAAAGGTCCTTTTACATTACGTAGTTATGTAATGGCCTCAGAAGGAGAGAAGGGCAGGCCCAGCTCCACCAAGCCTAGCCCAGAGGAAGAAGGGCCCTCCCTTCACTCCGACTGCCATGCTCCATGCCTCAGAGGGAGAGAATCATAGAATGGAAGAAACCACAAGGGCCATCTACCATGCAGGAACTCAAAATCAAAGCAGCCCCGGCAGATGGCCATCCAGCCTCTGTTTAAAGACCTCCAAAGAAGGAGACTCCACCATTCTCCAAGGGAGTGTATTCCATTGTTGAACAGCTCTCACTGTCAGGAAGTTCCTCCTAATGTTCAGGTGGAATCTCTTTTCCTGGAGCTTGCATCCATTGTTCTGGGTCCTGTTCTCTGGAGCAGCAGAAAATAAGCTAGCACCCTCCTCAATATGACATCCCTTCAAATATTTAAACAGGGCTATCATATTTCCTCTTAACCGTCTCTTCTCCAGGTTAAACATACCCAGTTCCCTAAGTTGTTCCTCGTAGGGCATGGTTTCCAGACCCTTCACCATTTTAGTCGCCCTCTTCTGGACACGCTCCAGTTTTTCAACATCCTTTTTCAATTGTGGTGCCCAGAACTGGACACAGTATTGTCCTTTTTACCTGCAGCATCACACTGTTGATTCATGTTCAACTTGTGGTCTACTAGGACTCCTAGATCCCTTTCACATGTAGTCTGGTTAAGCCAGGTGTCCCCTATCTTATATCTATACATTTTATTTTTTTGCCCTAAGTTCAGTACCTTATATTTCTCTGTGTTGAAATTCATTTTGTTAGCTTTGGCCCAACTTTCTAATCTATTAAGGGCATTTTGAATTTTCATCCTGTCTTCTGGGGTAATAGCTATTCCTCCTAATTTGGTGTCATCTGAAAATTTGAGAAGCATGCCCCCTATTCTTTCATCCAAGTCATTGATAAAGATGTTGAATAGCACTGGGCCCAGGACAGAACCCTGGGGCACCCCACTAGTCACTTCTCTCCAGGATGAAGAGGGGCCATTGCTGAGCACCTTTTGGGTTCAGCCAGTCAACCAATTACTAATCCACCTAACAGTTGTATTGTCTAGCCCACATTTTACTATCTTGTTTGCAAGAATATTGTGGGGGACCTTGTCAAAAGCCTCACTGAAATCATAATATGCTATGTGTACCGCATTCCCTTCATCTAGCAAGCTGGTAATTTTATATATAAAAAAGAGATCAAATTAATCTGTCATGACTTGTTTTTGGGAAACCCATGTTGACTTTTAGTGATTATGGCATTCCCTTCTAAATGTTCACAGACTCTCTGTTTAATGAACTGTTCTCTTTTTCCCCCTTTTTGAAGATGGGGACAATGTTTACCCTCCTCCAATCTGCTGGGACTTCTCCTGTTCTCCAGGAGTTCTCAAAGATTATTGCCAGTGGCTTTGAGATTACATTTGCCAGTTCTTTTAATATCCTTGGATATAGTTCATCTGGTCCTGAAGACTTAAATTCATTTAGGTTAACCAGGTATTCCTGTACTTTTGCTTTACTTATTCTGTGCTACATTTCCCCTATTGTGTTCTCTGCTCCATTTTCCTCAGCTTGAACACCCTTTTCCTTTTGTGAGAAGACTGAGGCAAAGAAGGTGATGAGTAGTTCTGCCTTTTCTCTATCCTCTGTTAGAATTTCTGCATCTTCTCTGTGCAGTGGCCCTACCATTTCCTTCTTCTTTCTTTTGCTATGGACATACCCAAAAAAATCCTTTTTATTGTCCTTAACCCCTCTAGCAAACCTGAGCTCATTCTGTACTGGCTTTTTGGACTTTACCCCTACATGTGCTAGCTATTTGTTTGAATTCCTCTTTAGTGATTTTGCCCTTTTCCCATTTCTTATATATTTCCCATTTAAAACTTAATTCGGTTGAAAGTTCTTTTGTCATCCAACCCGGTTTCTTGAGACATCTCCCATTTTTCCTTCTCATTGGAACAGTTCGAGATTGTGCCTTCAGTATCTCCCTTTTGAGAAGCTCCCATCCATCCTGAACCCCCTTCTCCTTTAGTATTCCTGACCATGGGATCACTCCCAGTGTTCCCCTAAGTTTGTTGAAATCAGCTGTCCTAAAGTCTAGAATGAGTGTTTGACTATGCCTAGATTCTTATTTCCACTGTATAAGAAACTCCAGGAGAACATGATCACTCCCACCTAAGGATCTCACCACTTGCACCCCATTTACCAGGTCATCGCTGTTGGTTAGGATTGGATCTAAAATAGCTGATCCCCTTGTTGCTTCTTCCACCTTTTGGACAAAGAAATTGTCTTCGAGGCAAGTGAGGAATTTGCTAGACCTTGAAATATTGGCTGAGTTTGACTTCCAGCAAATATCAGGATAGTTGAAGTCACCCATCACTACTACATCTCTCCTTTCTGAGTGTGTGGTCATCTGTTCTAGAAAGACACCATCCAATTCCTCAGTCTGACTTGGGGGCCTGTAGCATACTCCCACTATAACATCCCTGTTGTTTCCTTCTTTAATTTTTATCCAGATGCTCTCCACCTGATTTCCAGTATTTAAGTCCTGGATCTCTTCACAGGTGTAAATATCCCTGACATATAATGCTATTCCTCCTCCTTCCCTGTTTGGCCTATTTCTCTTTAAAAGGTTATACTCCTCTATTCCTACATTCCAATCATGAGACTCATCCCACCAGGTTTCAGTGATGTCTATTATATCATATTTGCTTTGTTGTGCTAGGAGGTCAAGTTCATCTTATTTCCCATGCTCTGTGCATTAGTGTAGAGACATCTAAGACCATGTGTCCTCCCCACTTTCTACCTGTGCGAGGTTTTTCCCCTCCCACTGTTGGGCCCTTGCATCATTTGCCTTGTTCTCTCTATAACACTTTAACTATTATTTCTAGCCCATGATGTACTCCTGCCTTCCAAGATACCTTCCAACATGTCTTCCTCCCCAACATGACTCAGTTTAAAGCCCTCCTGATCAAGTGTTTGAGACTACTGGCAAAAATGCTTCTGCCAACTGGTGTGAGATGCAGCCCATATCTTGCTAGAAGTCCACCCTCATGGAACCGCAGCCCATGATCTAAGAATCGAAATTGTTCTTGAAGGACCATCTACAGAGCTATCTTCCTCTCCCCTCCTGGACCATGCCCTTCAACTGGGAGAAGAGATGAGATAACAACCTGTGCATCCAGCTCTTTCAGCTTCCTATGAAAAGCCTCATAATCCCTTCTGCTATTCCGAAGACTATGTCTTGCAGTTTCATTGATTCCCACATGGACCAAGAGGAAGGGGTAATGGTCAGTAGGCTTGACAAGTCTTGTCAGCCGCGCTTTTATATCACAGATTTTTGCCCCAGGGAGACAACACACCTCCCGGGACATCTTGTCAGGCCCACAAACCACTGCTTCTGTACCCCTCAACAAGGAGTCCCCAACCACCACCACATGTCTCCTTCAAGGCTTAGCAGTGGCTGTTCCCTGTGGTGGTACTCTTAGAGTCCCCTTCACTGTCCCTGCTGCTCTTCCTCTTCATCCTTGATAAGGGAGAGAGCTTCAAATCGATTCTGTAGCTGCAAGCTCCCAGAACAATCCCTGGTTTTTCCTACTTCCATGTGTGACGTTCCTCCAGGTGTCCACCTCCTGTGTGCATGAAATGACCTCTTCCCCAACAACTTCCTTTGTGTGGTCCCCATCCAAGACCATTCATTCCACTCTGTCCAGGAAAACTTCTTGCTCCCTAATATGCTGAAGTGTAGCTACCTGGCCCTCCAGCTGCTTGACTTTCTCTTCCAGGAGGGCTATGAACTTGCACTTGGTGCAGGTGAAGTTCCCCACATCTCTTGGCAAGAAGACAAACATCCCACAAGTGTTGCAGGTGACTGCAGCAACTCTCTCTGTGTCTATATTTAACCACTGGACTTGATCCCCTTCCCCACTGCCATTCCCTTCTCCTTTTGTGTCATGTCCTTTTAGATTGTAAACCTCAGGGCGGGGAACTGTCTAATTAACAATTTGTAAGCCATTCTGAGAGCCTTTGTGGCTGAAGAGCGGAGTATAAATACTCTAAATAAATACTCTAAATAAATAAATAGTGCTGTGATTCCACTTTGCCATGGCTGTATCCTATGGGATCCTAGGATTTGCAGTTTGGGGAGAGGCATTTAAAACATTGTGAAATTGTATCCCACAATCCTTAGAGCAGTGGTAGTGAACATTTTAGGGACTGAGTGGCCAAAGTAAAAGGCCTTCCGACTCCAGGTGTTACCCAGTACCGGAGGTGGGACTTCTGGGGGTGGGACTTCTTCCCCCTGCCCTCCCAGACCTTCAGCTGCCTCTCCAAAGCCCTGGAGGGGAGGGGGGGAAGAAGAGGAACAGGTGTGTGCCTCCTCCTCCTCCTCCTCCACACTGTCTTTGGCCTTCAGCTGCCTTTGGCAGATGAAGACCAGGGAGGGTCTGGAAGATGAAGACCAGGGAGATGGCAGATGAAGACCAGGGAGGGTCTGGAAGGAAGAAGAGGCACATGCTGTCCCCAGCCTTCATCTGCCTCTGGAGAGGCAGATGAAGGCTGGGGAGGGTCGGGAAGGAGGAGGAACAAGTGTGCATCTCTTCCCCCCCCTCCCCCCTCCCCCGTCCTCCACATGCTGGGGGAAATGGCTTCACGTGCCATAGGTTCACCATCACTGCTCTATAGTGTGCAGGGGGCATATTTAGTTTTTTTAAAATTAAAATTCTCAGCCAGTATGCTCCAGTACCTGACCAAACTACAAATCTCAGGATTCAACCAGATGCAGCCATGGCTGTTAAAGTAGAATTGAAGTACTCTATAATTGAAGTACACTCAATTATATCCCTCCACATTTGCTGGGGTTAGGGGCACAGGACCCCTGTGAATGTGGAAAAACAGCAAATAACAAAAACACTATATTTTTACCTTAGAGAACACCTCTTTATGAATCTCTAGGTCCTCCAGTGCAACTCTGTGGTCAACATCTGCCAGACATTGACCATAGAATTGCGCTGAAAGAACTACAAATGCCTAGCGCAGTGTTCTTTCTAGGAATTTCTAGGTCCTTCAGTGTGACTTTTGCTTAAAGTTGACCATAGAGTTGTGCTGGAGGAACTAAATATTCCTCAAGAGAACATATTAATAAAATCTGTGAATAATGAAATCTGCAAAATTGTACAGTACAAAAGGGCCTGAAGCCTTTACAGTCAGCCCTCCATATCTATGGATTTTTTTTATCCATGGATTCAAGCATCCAATGCTTGAAAATATCCCCCCTCCAAAAAAGTATAAATTCTAAATAGCAAACCTTGATTTTCCATTTTATATAAAGGACACCATTTTACTACCATATTGTATTTAATGGGATCTGAGCATCCACTGATTCTATTATCCACAGGGGGCCCTGGAATCAAACCCCAGCAGATAACAAGAGACTACTGTATTACTTTTCAGTTGTTTTTTAACCTGTTAGATACCCTTTGAGGGAGGACATTTAAATCTTTAGATGAGGGAAGCGCTACTACCTAAAGTCTACGGTCACACGCAAACACCCTCAGTCAATCTTAGAGAGCACTCCCCTCTACATTGTGCCCCCACCCCAATATTCATACTTAATATGCCCCCTACACACTGGGTTTTGGGATTCAACTTCACAATGTTTTTGCCCCCTTAACCTGTTTGAAGCCTAGGAGAGGCCTTTTTAAAATACACAAATAAGTCTGAAGCCATTTTACTTCCTGAAAATGGCCTCTCCTAGGCCTCAAACCCAGAGGGAAGGAAAAAATAAAATTGTGACCCACATCCTTTGATGGGTGCAGGGAGCATTTTGAGTTAAAACAAAAACTCAAGGGGATGCAGCCTTCCAAAGTTTAGTGAAATCTTGCCCCCTTTATCCCCAACATATTTGTGTAGGGGATGGGGGAACCATTGAGAGCTTCAGGACCACCCTTGAAGGTGTGTGCATCTGCACCCCTACTTTAGAAGCTGGGCTCTATTTAATTAACAATTTTTAAGAGCTGGATGCTTTTAATGTAGCCTTTTAAGCTACCCTTTATTATAGTTCTGGACTTAATACATTTCAAGTAATATTCAATCTTAATTGTATACAGAAGCTTACCAATGTTTATTGACTAGCTCCCATCTCTGATTGCTTTTCAGAGAATTTCAAAAGCACATGTGTCTTCCCTGCCTTATATTTTAGAACATTTGTTATTGTTGCTAACAGATGCTATTAATTTTTTTTTTAAATAGAAACTGGTTGTATGCAAAATTGTTTATATTTAAAAGACTTACATTATTTATATACTGTAAGTGACCTCAGCTGAATTTACACAGGCTAAATAATGTGTCCTTACCTCGATCCTAGTCTTTTTGGTAAACAGGATTTTCCTCTCGTTCCAATATGAAGGCACTTCTTTTTGATGCCTGAAGGCTTTAAGGTGATTTTTTTTTTTAAAAAAAAACCCTCTAGTTTACTCCACTGTTTTGAGGAAGTTTTTTTTTTTAAACTGAGTGATTTGACTCCTGAATTGGGATTGTGGTGAAATCAGGGGTGGGAGATGGGGAGAATGGGGTTGGTGGGTAGTCACCTAGGTCAAGTGGTCTCCTAGATCACCTAGTCATTCCCACCATGGAAGAGTAACTCCCTTACTTGTATTGGCATTTGGAAAAGGCAATGTCTTCTCTTTTTTTGGATTTGGTGTTTGTATGTGAACCTTCACATACATACAGTTCCACACATTTGCAGGTCTGCAACCTCTTGCAAATTCCTGATGTCAGATTTGTGTCCCAATATTCTGTTGCACAGAGATTAGCTCTTTTGCTTCCGCTCAGAATATAGACAGGCATTGCTGATAAATGATAGCGAATATTAGACCGGAAGATATCTGGATGAAAGAACCCTTGAGTTTATGGTGATATAATTGTATCCTGTAATAGTTTTTCCATGAGTAGAGAAGACACCAGGAATTTTGTAGGGTCTGGTCCCCATGTTTTATCTGCCAGCCTCTGTTAAGAAGACTGCTGTTGTTGGCAAGGAGATGTTTTTAGTAAGGATCTATCATCAAAGTACAGGCCTACCAGGTTGTGTAGAGCTACATATGTGACAGAAAATAATGATGAAGCCTATAAGTGCTTATGATAATCTAAAAAAATCAACAATCAGAATTCACTGAGGCAATTACAAATGTGTAACCACTAGTTCCACAGCTATGTAGTGTCTCCCAGCCCCTCCATCCTCATTTACAGGGTGGCAGCTCCTGGTATTGACAGGAATCTGTTCCTCCTGATTGACGTTCCCTTCCCAGGAGCGATCTCCCATGTGACAGCCAGAACACAGAGTCCCCGCCACAATTCCCCTTTGCACCAGTGATCATTTATTGAAGGGGTGAGTGGGAACATTAGTCAACTGTTTCCTGATTGACAGAGGAACAGACCCCCATCAATCACACCAACTGCTGCCCAGTTAATGGAGACTGGGGGACTTTCACTGCCCCTGTGTTTCCTCCAAACTAGGGAATACATAGGGATTGTGAATACAAACCAGTCACAAATGTGTATCTCTAGATTACACATTTGTAAGTGCCTTAGGCTCCTGCCATAATGCAGAATTAATGCAGTTTGACACTGCTTTAACTGTCCTGGCTCCTCCTATGGAATCCTGGGATTTGTAGTGGCACTAGAGCTCTCTGACAGAAAAGTAACTATCTCACAAAACTACAAATTCCAGAGCATTAATCCATGGCAGTTAAAATGGTGTCAAACTGCATTAATTCTTCAGTGTAGATGGAGTCCTTATGAATTCCAACCCACAACAATAAATGCTTGATGCAGATATTTAGAAAAGGTTCTAAATATGTTACATTCTGTTTCTGAATGGCTCTTTAAGTACTTTCTAAACTTGGGACAAAACCACAAACTTGGGTTTAATTGTTGCCAGTATTAAAACAATGCAGAGAGAGCTCTTCTTAATACAATATAAGAGATCATAAGATAAAAGTCTGGAGGATATTAACAAACAGTGGAGAAGTTTAAAATGTTGCAAGAGGAAAAAAAAACCTAACAATTATGATTTCTTATCTAGTTTCTTGTTAATTTAGTTCCCAACATTTTAATATTTCAAAATGCAAATACACAAGTTGTGAATCATGAAGGAATTTTGTGTGGGTGGTGATGAAGTCCCTAGTAGGAGAGGATGCACACCAGCAGCTCTTTCCAGATTTGTCCTTGTTTCAAGGAGGTGATCTCAGAGCACACAATTTCTTTTGCTTGCTAACACTAAACAGATTTCACCACAGGAGAATCCTAGAGTGCTATACTACCCTCTCTTAAATTACAGTACTTGAACCATTTATTAGAGAATCTTAAATAACTCAATGAAGTACAAATCCCAGGATTCTGTAGACTAGAACCATAGCATTTAAAGAGCAACAACGTTGTTATAATTGCACAATATGGGTATACCTATTGTTGAAGTAGACCCACAGTAATAAATGCAAATCTATTATGAGTATGGCTCAGTTGGGATCCAATTCAATCTCAGCATTTACCTCCAAGTGGTGTTTCTACACCAAGATGATTAAACAGTTATATCAGGGTTCTCTGTGTTACTCATAACCCAGAATTCAGGTAGGGACATTCAAAATTATAAGTATCCATTATGCATATGAATCTGCTTTCTTTGACACTGCAGGGACTGGTATTCCCATCCTCTCTGTGCAGAGCCCAAACCACCTCTCCTGACATACTTTAAAGCCCTAAAACCACCTCACTTGGGCATTCAGGGCTTCAGCATGAGCAGGCAGAATCAGAGAAGCTTCTGGCAACTCCCCTACCCTGCAACTAAATACACAATTATTATAGATGAGCTAAGGCTTCTAGAGGACACCCACAGATCTGAGAGCTGTGAGAGGAGTAGTCAGACCTTCTCTGATCCTACCTGCTCATTTTGAAGCATGGAATGTCCATGTGAGGTGGCTTCAGGGCTTTACAGTTAGTGGAAGGGTGATATATATGGCTCAAAAAAAGCATAAGTCAGCACGCAGGTATTTATGCTATGCTAAAGAGTTGTTGAACTGAAGCCATACTATATTAGTAAAGAATAGTGAAACTGTGAAGTTGTAGGCTTTCATGGCCGGCATCCATAGTTTTTTGTGAGTTTTTCGGGAACATGGCCACACAGCCCGAAAAACCCACAAAAAACTAATAGTGAAACTGTTGCATTAGGCTAATCAGAATTAGAAGCTTTATAACCTAATGATATCACTCAAGATGCTATCGTCTTCCTTCTCTTGCAATTAATTTAAAGACTTGTACTGAACTGGTCAGAATAATTTAGGTGAATAAATATGAAAAGTCCACTGTGACAATTTGTTGATAGATATCTAAGGGCCAAAATAGATGAGCAAGAAATGCTGGCTTCAGGGTGGTGATCACACAGCGGGTGGCATCCCAGCATTTCTGCAGTATGGCAGCAGAAATGCTAAAAAGCCGCTGCGGCAGCAAAAGACTGGCTTTTTTCCACCCTCAAAAGGAGTGGCATTTTGCTGCTTCTTTTTGGGCTGGAAAAATGCTGGATCAGGGCTGCAGCATGCAGTAGCCACAGCCCTGATCCGGCACTCAAAGGGGCAGCATAGAGCCAGACTTTCAAGCTGGTCTGTTCACTCTTAAGTCATTTATTTAGAATAGTTTGTGTGTACTTGCTAAATAGTTGTTATTTAATTTCTCTTGGATGGTGCTACTCAGTCTAATACACTACTTTGCCCTCTTTTTCCCCAGCAATTCTCAAGTTAAAATTTCTGTTTTTTAATTATTGCTGCCCTTTCATGTATTGGTCCTAAGTACACTACTAAAGGGAAATGATCACTTTCTGTATATTCCACAATGTGAAAAGCATTTATTAAGGGGAACAACAAAGGTGAGACTAATATGTGATCAATGACATTGCCACCTCATTTGCTCAAATAGGTATAATAACCCCTCGATATAGCCACTGAATTTCTATGCAGCGAGAATAGATTGTGCTGGGATATAAATTCTGGGAGATTTAATCTTTACTGGTTACATTAATTATTTCTGGATGTATGTAATGTTAAAAATATATTTTCCAAATTCTAGGCCTAAAGGATGCAGAAGTTCCTCTGAAGCTACTCCAATTTGGGCATTGGAGTCCCCACATATAAGAATAAATGCATTGGGGAAATTTCTCATTAATCTGTTCTAGGTGGAATGTTAAATTATTCCATACTGTGGGGGTTGCTAGCTGGCCATTAGTAGGAGGACAGTAGACATTTATATAGAAAAAGATATTTCCTGTATCTGTATCAATTTGTACCAGCAAAAGATAGTAATTTGACAAATGAAAATCTGCCATCTGTGATTCTGCTGCCAGATCTGTTGAAATGAAGGACACCAAACATTCCTTGAACCTTTTTACAACTGATGGCTAAATGGTGGATGTATGGGGGATTATATTTGTGAGTCCAGGTCTCTTGCAGGCAGACTATATCATATTTTTGATATTTGATATCCAATTAGTTTCTTATTTGCCATTTTGTTTTCCCAGCTTGCCAAGTTCCAGTAAATTATATTGAACCATCTTTGCTTTGTAACTAGTCAGTTGCATCTTCTAGAAATTGGTTTGCAGGACTCAATGTTTGTTCTTTGACAAATGTCCTTGTTTTTATAGTAATCTCTGACATTGGGCCTATGGTGCTCTGTTGAACTTCTGGAGAAGGACTTGGTTACTCTGAAGATATCTTGCTGTTTTGACCTGCCCAGATATATCCCATTTTGCATTTGAGAGTCTGTGTATATGTTCTCCCCCCTGCCCTCCATCTGTAGGATCCTAAGTGGATGTTATTTCAATATGTAAGGAAAAGAGGGATCTTATTACTCTGATTCTTCCATCTCCTTCCTCTCCAGTTACCATAGCAATAAATTTGGTCACTACATGCTAAATTGTCTTTTTGCATGGGGTCTTTTGTACTCTTGTACTTTTTATCTTAAATGTTTTGTGTACTTTTAAAAGCTTTTTGTCATGGCCTTTGGCTAGCCCAATAAACAATGATTCAATAGCTGATAAGTCCACTGTAATCTGAATCCTGTTATAATTGCTAAGTAGAAAGTAGAATCAAACATGACCCTTTCTCACATGTCCAGAGGACTACCAACTCTTAGGAGATTTTTTATCCGTTATGACAGAAAATTAGAATTCATCCTACAAGACTGGTTCTTAACCTTTACTTTAAACCCCCAAGACTTAACTCAAGATTTAAATGCCAAATAATAATAATAATAATAATAATAATAATAGCTGAACACTGAACCACTGGCAATTATATCATCAAATTTGCAGATGATTTGCACTAAATTAGGAGGGGTAGCTAACACCGCAGAGGACAGAATCAGAATTTAAAATGACCATAACAGATTAGAAAGCTGGGCCCAAACTAACAAAATAAATTTCAACAGGGAGGATACTGCACTTGGGCAGTAAAAACGAAATGCACAGATCTAGAGTGGGTGACACTTGGCTTGATGGTAGTACATGCAAAAGGGATCTAGAAGTGTCATTAGAACACAGGCAGAACACGAGTTAGCAATGTGATGTGGCAGCTAAGAAAGCTGATGTAATTCTGTTGTTGTCATTAACTGCCCTCAAGTCAAGCTCGATTCATGGCAACCCCATGGTGAGACATCTCTCTGTCTTCTACTGCTTTGCTTAAATTTTGCAGGCTCATGTGTGTGAACCCCCTCCCCCCAAATTGAATCTAGCCATCTGTTGTGCGGTCTTCCTCTATTTCTTCTACCCTCAACCGTTCCCTGCATTATTGTCTTTTCTAATGAATCATGACTTTTCATGATGTGGCCAAAGTATGACAGCCTCAATTAGATTACTTTAGCTTCTAGGGATATTTCAAGCTTGCACCTGAAATTCAAGGGCCCATTTGTTAATCTTTTTTGCTTTCCACAGTATCCTCAGCACTCTTCTCCAGCATCACATTTCAGATGAGTTGATTTTCTTTTTATCTCCATTTTTCACTCTCTGGCTTTCACATCCATATATAGTGATGGGGAATACCATGGCTTGGATGATTCTAACTTTAGTGTTCAGTTGCATATCTTTACTTCTTAGGATATTCTCTAGATCTTTTATGGCTGCCCTTCCAATTCCTAGTCTTCTTATCTCTTGACTGCAGTCTCCATTCTGAACGATGTTAGATCCAAGGTACAAGAAATCTTTTAACTATTTCAATTTCCTCATTGTCTAATTTGAATTTATGTATGTCCTATTTGGTCATTATTTTTGTTTTCTTTGTATTCAGCAGCAAGCCTGCCTTTGCACTTTCTTCCTTAACCTGCCTTAGGGGGGAAGCAGACGACTGCTTCCGAGCCGCCGCGTGTCGGGGCGCCGGCGGAGCGGAGGCTCTGCACGGCAGCGCCCCTGCGGCGAATCTAAAAGGACCGCCAAAATGGCGATCCTTTTAGATTCTCCCGAAAGTGCGCCCTAACAGCGGCGGGTGCACTTTCGGCGGCTCAAACGCCGTGGCGCGTTCGGCTGCCGCGGCGTGAGGGCAACCCGCAGTCGCCGGCCGTGCGGACGGACGGCGCTTCCGGGTGCGCCCTCAGGAAGAGGAAGAGCCGCCGAACGTGCGGCGGCTCCTCCTCTTCCGGGCCTCGGAGACGGCGCAATTAGCCGTCTGCCGAGGCCCTTAGTAATTATGCCAAGTCTGTGATATTTTCCACTAACAGTATTGTGTCATCTGCTTACTTTAGATTGTTGATGTTACTTTCTCCTATCTTCACTTCTCCTTCTTCTAAGTATACTCCTGTTCTTCCTATGATGTTTTCTGCATACAGATTGAACAAGTATGAGGATAATATGCAGCCTTGCCTGCCGCCTCTACCAATTGGGAACCATTCTGTTTCTCCATATTCTGTTCTGACAGTGGCCACTTGTCTTGAATATAGGTTTCTCAGCAGAACTATCAAGTGTATTGGCACTCCCATATCTTTGAGAGAATTCCATAGCTTTTAGTGATCAATGCAGTCAAAGGCTTTGATATAGTCTATAAAGTACATACTGATTTTCTTTTGGAGTTCCTTTGTGCACTCTATTAGCCATTGTGTGTTTGCAATGTGGTCTCTAATGCCTCTTCCTTTCCTGAACCCTGCTTGCATGTCTGGGATTTCTCTCTATATATGTGGTTGGAATCTATGTTACAGTGTTTTAAGCATAATTTTGCTTGCATGGGAGATGAGTGCTATGGTTCTGTAGTTGCTGCAGTCTCTTGTGTCTCCTTTTTTGTGGGTGAGGATGTATATTGAGTGTTTCCAATCTGTTAGCCAGCATTTTGTTTCCCATATTTGTTGGCATATTTTAGTTAAGACTAGAGTTGATTCTGTATGTGTGGATTGTAGCAGTTCAATTGGAATATCATCTGTTCTTGGGACCTTATCATACGGGGTCCAAGCAGTTGCATCCCCGTCCCATCGCGCTTCCTTCAGGTCGCGGGAAATGTAATTCCCTTTTCGACCAGGAAGCCAAAAGTCGCGGGATGCGATGGGGATGCAACAGGGATGCGACAGGGATGGGCGGGGTTTCCCTGTGACGTTGTGTGATCGAACGGGGTAAGGAAGCACGATGGGACGGGGATGCGACCGGGGTGCGACGGGGATGGGCGCGGTTTCCCTGCGACGTCGTTTGATCGCACGGGTAAGGGAAGCGCGATGGGACGGGGATGCCATGGGGGTGGGACTGCTTTAGACCCCCGTGTGATAAGGTCCTTGGTGATGTAATTCTAGGATGCATCAATAGAAGTATAGTGTCTAGATTGAGGGAAGTAATAGTACCACTCTATTCTGCTTTGGTCAGACCTAACCTGGAACATTGTGTCCAGTTTTGCACACCACGGTTCAAGGTTTTTGACAAGCTAGACCATGTTCAGAGGAAGGCAATGAAAATGGTGAAAGGTCTGGAGACCATGCCCTATGATGAGCAGTTTAGAAAGCTGGGTATGTTTAGCCTGGAGAAGAGTAGGTTAAGGGGTGACAAGATAGCCATGTTTAAATATTTGAAGGGATGTCATATTGAGGATGGAACAAGTTTGTTTTCTGCGGCTTCAGAGACTAGGACATGGAGTAATGGATTCAAGCTATAGGAAAAGAGATTCCACCTCAACATTAAGAAGACTCTCTTGACCATAATTGCTGTTCAGCAGTAGAACATTCTGCCTTGAAGTGTGATGGAGTCTCCTTTGGAGGTTTTTAAACAGAGGCTGGGTGGCCAACTGTTGGGAGTGCTTTGATTGTGTATTCCTGCATGGCAGAGACTTGGACTGGATTGCCTTTTTGGTCTCCTCCAACTGTAGGATTCTATGATTCTATGATTCATTAAACCTTCCCCCAGAGATGTCAGAAGGGAAGGGAAGACTATTCTCCTGCTTCTTCCTACTAGTTTGTAGTTGCAGCAGATTAAACAGCAATATGCCGGCTCAGCCAGCCAGCCAGCCTTTTCCTTGGCTCCTGTCACATGGCTGCTCTGCAGTTGCTCAGTCTGCTCAACCTGCCTCCATCCCACTGACTCTGCTCATCCTCCTTTGACCCCTCTGCTGTGCATCTGGTAGTAGGTATGCATTTTTTTAATTGGCATTTTCAGAAGAAAGAGGGGGGGCTTTGCTATTCCCTTCTTATCTACATGTTCATTGAGGGGGCAGTCTCTCCCCTCCCATACACAAGTGCCAGTGGTGGCAGGACAACAGTTGGAAAACCCTAATAAAATCAGTGAGGAAGTGAATTGGCAAAATGCCTGATATTGCAAGGATTAAGTAGGGGAGAGGAGAGCCTTGACTGCACTGAAGAATGTAAATGTAACTAATAAATAAGATTTAAAATATACACTGGGCCTGCATGAATCCACTGTGTGGAGCATGCCAGCTGCTTTGCAAACTAGAGACAGGTGGCTGGCAAGGATTGCTGCCACTTTTGCTTCTGCCCTGCCATTTTTGATAAGGTATTATGAGCTTCATCACATACTCCTAGTCTCTTTGCAAGCCTTGAGGTGAGACTTGCAGTGAAATGCGAACATGAGACAAGAATTGTAAGTTCCTATTAAAAATGGCATACATACCCCTAGGACTCAGAAGCTTATCACTCACCATATTAAGCCAGCTTATTTCTTCTGGCTTCAATCCTAGATCTGGGATTGTTATCAGATGTAAATCGCTGCTGATTTAGCCACATTGCTGCCAGCCGAATCCATCCCGGGTCGAAGCTTCAGTCAGCCAGCACTTTTTTGAAATTGGGGAGCTTCTGACTTCAAAAATTGGCCGGCTCAGCCTTCTTGGCCTTCTGCCTCATTAGTGTGGCATTCTCATTTGAGTATAACTTCTGTGTAGGAAGATAAGATGCAACCCATCACTGAAGATAAAATGCGGATAAGATGCAATCCCTAACCATATGATCAGTTTTATATAAGAACTGTTCTGACTGCCATATCAAATGCACTGTCAGGTCAGAAATGTCAAAATTTTCCAGTTCAATTTCATTTTGATCTCATTTTTTTAAAACAGCTATTTGACTTGACAGCAAATTGTGATATTTCTGCCAACCAAATAAAAACATGTACTTTAGTTCACATTTTTGTACACTTTTTAAAAATGTATGTATGTTTTATGGATGTGTTTGTGAACATTTCCCAAAATATATACACTTGACCCTTGTGTTTGCAGAACGAATCTCCCGCAAAACAGAGGGATGATTGCTGTTAATGTGTGTTGTTTCAAATGAATTGTTTGGGTAAACTCTCACAAATGTATAGTCTTTTGTATGATGACTTCATTGGAGGAATTCAAATGGGGTGAATGCCATCTTAACTGTTTCTGATAGTATATTGGAATTCTCACATTTATGTTGTTATTTGCAGAATGCATGTAGCACTTCAAAATCTTCAATAATTTTCCTGTGGTCTTTTGCCATCACCAATACTTTCCCCCAATAATTTAAATTTGTTTTGCAATTGCTTCTCTGTGGCTTGTGTTTTGCCATCCCACAATCTTACTCCTGTTGTTTGTCTCCCAATAGATGCTATTCTGCCTCATTAGTGAATTCCTGCCACATTCCCCCAACCACTTTTTGGCCACATTTTCTGGCTAACTATTTCTCAGTCACAGAGGGTGTTTGTGCAGCCTTCCACGTCAGAAAGCCACCATATGGAAGCACTACAGAAACATGTCTGGATCTCCCCTCGATAATCCCATTGCTTACTCACTCTCTCTACCACCATCCACGCCTGCTTTCCGCCCTTTCCGCTCAGCAGTTGCCATTGTATACTGTCCAAAATTTCACATATGAAAATTAGGACACATGGTTAAAAGTTATCAATAATTAAGAAAATGAAAGCTATGAGAGGCTGCAGCAGTTTGCTTTTGCCTGAGCCTACCAGGAAGGGCAAGATTCTGCTCCTCTTGTTCTTTTCCCTTGCTGAGTTAATTGACTGCAAGCTATTTTTGCACTTTGAACTCAATTTGTAGCAAGTGAACTAAGCTGAGGACAAAGGAAGAGGGAAGAGAAGAGAGAAACTGGGCCATTTTAAAAGCAGCTAAAAATGTGGGAAATACAGCTTTAATTGATGCTGCCAAATTGGGATAATTGGAGGATATGCCATTACCTACACCCAGCTGCACTGTCAATTTCTGAATGAGTTGAGGCAGAGCTGCAGCATGGCTTTTGTAGGGAGGGGATCATGTCAGTGGTCATCCTCTCCAAGGAGGTAGAGAAGAAAACACTCCACAACACACTTTCCATGAGCCAGAACCCTATGTGCCTGTAGGAATGTTGCATTCCAGTTGACTCCAGCCAACTCCTTTCTGTTCATCCAAACTGAATTGGTACCTCCAGGAACGATGCATTTCTAGAGGTACCAAATCAGCTTGGATGAACAGGAAGGAGGTCACTGGAGTCCTACAGTGCCCCATTAAATGCAGTTTGGTTTCTAATAGCCATGGAGTGTGGAGGCTTCCACAGATGCTTATGACATCCACTACTTTCTATTAAGCTGACTTTTTTGGCTTCTGCATGTTGCATGTGTCTGTGCCCATTTTATGTTGCGCAGCATTTTTTAAATTGCTTGTTTCCTCTGTGGCCTGGCTTCTGCTCATGCTATCATTTTATTCCAAAACATAGTAAGGATTCAATAGATTATTTCTTGTGTACCGTTTCCGGAGATTCCCAGTCATACATAACAATAAACACAGTATTATTTATGCTAGGAAAGCTTGTGTGGTCTCCTTTGCACAATCTTGTTTTGTGATTCTAGGGAGGAGTGGGGAAGGCATGAGAAGTCTGTATGTGATAGAAATGGGCACATTTACTTCTGAGTAAGAAGGACTGTTGTGGCCTCTCAGTAGATCCCATGTCTCCAATGGGAGGTGCTACTTTCCCCCTCGCCCAGAAATCATGTGTGGGCACCTTTGGGGAGACAGCCTGGGGTCTCTTGGCTTCTGGAAAGCAGAAAGACACAAAAAGGGAAAACTGGGGGGACAGTCTTGTGTCAGCACACACAGACTTCAGTTCCAGTTAGAAAAAAGCCTAATAGCAGTAGTGCATCTTACGCTGAGAAACTAACAGCTAGTCTACCTCCTGCTCAACCAAGAAGCAAGAAGCAAAGTCCAAGAAAGTACAATGAGTGTGCATGTGTGTGCCACAAAAGGGATATGTCTCCCACCCACCCAGAGACACAAAGCAGAGGAGCATCTGGACAAAGATGGAAGCACAGAAAGAGTGATAAATGGCAATAGTGGCACACCCACAGGATGACCACACAGAATTATTCACACCCCTAACCACTCTGACTATGAGATAACCAAAACAGTTTAAAGGATAAGTGAAAAAATTACATATCATGCGTTTCTAAGAACTTTGACAAGAAATAATATGAATAGCTATGACAGTTTAATAGCTATGGTTTAATGAGCCACTACAATATATATATATATATATATATATATATATATATGAGCATTCACAAGCAAGAGAAGTACCATATGTACTCAACTATATATCGACCTCATGTATAACTTGAGGACTGGTTTTGTGGCCAGAATTATGGATTTTGACATGTCCTGTGGAGATGTCGAGGGTAAAACCTAGGGGCATGTAACAAATGATGTGACAGATGAAGCAAAGTCAAACAATGCCAAAGAACTCAACGAAATTTCAGCAGGCATAACTGTTTGTATTCACCCTAAAGGCTGGATGAATGAAGAGGGAATTGCCACCACTATTTTTTCACCCAGGTATTCAACAGCCCGATGTGACACCATGGCAGAGAGAATAGAGGGGGCCCGTGCTTCTTTTAGGTTTTCCTGGGACGGACTAAGCTCTCATCTCTTGCCATTAAAATGAGAGAAGGGAATAGTTCCTTTTTTGATAAGAATTACATTACTTTCATTGACCCATGAATAAGTCAACCCATGTTTTTTAGGTCAATTTTTGATTAAAATTTCTAGACTTATACATGAGTATATACAGTATATACCTTTGTATGTAGGGTCCCCTGCTGTGTTACCTTCATGGAGTAGAAATTTGATAGGTTTGCACAGAAATGCAAACCAAACAAATTTGCTTCAGGTTTAAGAGCTGAACTGCAAAACAGTTTAAAAGAATACTTTAAAAGCAGTATTAGTAACTAGCAGTATTGTGTCACTACCAAGTATAATTTTAAAACAGTATTTTTAGGCAATGGGAGAAACCTTGAGCAGCTTTGTCAGGATTGTTATTTAGTGCCAGCTGCTTCCCTTCTCAGAGCCCCTGACTGTTTGGAAACAGTTAATGTAGGAACTGACTCTTGAATATATACTGTTTTTGCAGAAGGTTTAAGTTAATCATGTCAGGGCGAACACTGCATTGAATAGCACATGATTAAAAAAGTCAGTGTGTTTCCTTTTTCTGCCTTTTACATTTAAGAGATAACAGTATTGCTCTGTAGCAACAAAAACAATAGTTCAACCTAACAGGCCTATCCATTTGGAAACCTTATAGGTTCTTTGGCATCCTAAAGGCTAACAGATATATTGTGGCATAAGCTCTCATGGGGCAGAGCCCACTTTTTCAAATGCATAAACTGATAACCTCAATGGACAGATATGCATACAATGAATAAACAGAGAGGGAAGTCGTTTAAAAAAAACAAAAACAAAAACTCACATGTGATGTCACAAGGCCAAGCAACCTCAAAGATGACCATGCAGAGTATAAATTAAATGAAGATTTGGTCAAAAGAGTGTGTTCTATTCAGATCTGTTTATCAGAACTAAAGATGTTCTGATGTTAGTAAAACAAGGTGAATAGTAAAAGAATCACAGAGTGTGGCAATTGCTTTCTGTAGTTAGCCATCTCCATTCAGTACTGGGCAAAAGTCTGGCCGTGCTGCATTTGAAAAATAGTTCTAACTCAGCAGCATCATGATGCAATTTCATGATTATGTTATCAGTATCAGAATGAGGTATGAAGACTGATTTATGTCCATTTATCATATTGGAGAGAGAGATTCTGAAGGTTGGCCAGTATTTATGGCAGAAGGACAGTGCTGGTACACGATGGCACATGGTAGTGACACATGTCACATGAGATGATATATGGGTGTATGAGCCCTTGTGTTCAGTTATTCATTCTTGCTGGGCCTATCTTATGTTAGTTGGTTACATGGCTGGCCTTGTTAGTCTGTTCTTTGCTATCCCCCAAATTGTAGTTTTGACTGTACTGTAATTTTGAGAATGTAAACCCTGCAGGTGTCAGACCTACTTGTGAATCTCTTGCACTGGTGCTCTGCACAGTAATCTTGCATTGCTTGATTTTTAATAAAAACACCTCCTGCCTCCACTTCTCTCTATAGCACATGTACTACCACCCCATGTTTGCATCCCTGCCACCACTGAATCTGCTACTGCAGCAGAGACAAAAACATCTCATGTTATCTTATTAAAAACATGATGTGTGAGGAGTGCTAACCTTATTTTCAAACTAAATTGCACACTCAATATGCTTCCCCATATTTGTGGTTATTATGTGCCTTCAAGTAGTTTCCAACTTCTGGTGATCCTGTCATGGGGATTTCTTGGCAAGATTTGTTAAAACCTCCTCTCCCTCTCTGGACTTCCCCCAGGCACCAAACACCACTTCCCTGGTGCTGGAGGAGAATGTTTTAACATCAGGTTCAGAAGGAACTGGAGAGAAGTGGTGGTGGATGGCCAGGAGAGGTACAGGTGGACTGTAGTAGATATTTCTCGAAGGGGAATATCGCACATGGTGTTACAGAATGGACTTCTTTCCATTTCCCCTCAGAGAAGCAAACACACTTTGAGCTCTAAGGGTAAGTCTTGTCTGCTGCTGCTTCGAGGAATTTTTTTAGAAGGATCCATCCTATCCCTCTATTTGCAGCAAAGGCAGGCTGCTAAGTAGACAATTTGTTGAAGGAGAACAGCAAGTGGTGTTAACCAATGAGTTTCTTAGTCATCCTCAAAATAGAGGACATTTTGGCATTCCTCTCGGACCCCTGGATAGTAGGCTGTAGGCCATGTCTGGGAAAAGGAGGACATCTGGTCACCCTTTGCTCCACATAGTGGAAGGTGGGGGTAATGTTATTCACATCGCTTGCCCGTGCCTGCTCTATAGTATTGTTATGGGTTTACTGTCTAATCAGATTCTGTGAATAGAGATATCAGAGTGAGTTGCCTTGAGGCCATATCTGGACTTGTCAATGGAGTGTTGATAAGGCTGTTCTGGTGATGTGTCTTCATAGGAACTGAGAAGGAAAAGTGACAGCGAGAAGAATTTGCTCAGTCAGATCTCTGCCACCCAGCCAGAGAAGAGTTAGAACATGCCAGTCAATTTAAAATGGGCAGGGACAAGTGTAACTTGTAGAACCTTAAGAAGTCAGTTATGTGAAAAGAATAACAGATGGCACTTTGAGGAGCAGACTAGAAAAAAGTCTACATCCAGCTGCTAAATAACATTACATTGGGGTAAGGCTACTGAACTTGGGAATTGTCTTTCCCCCCTTCCCTTGTGCTCTTATTGGCAATACTTTTCCCCTTTGGAGCGTGAATCCTTCCAAATTACATTTTCTCCAGAGCTTTCCATTCAACCTAACTGTACTTTCTGTGTTATAAGACTGGATGGTGGGGGGAGAACTCCCAAGAAGAGTATTTTCTTCTGGAATTTGCAGCACAGCAGCTTGAATCTAATTAGGGCAGGCAATTCCATTGCATCAATTTTCCTCACTGTAACACGGTTTCTTTGCTCACAGCTGGAAGTGATCATTTCAAATGTGCACACATACAAACATGCAGGGAACAGGAAAAGATGTTTGCAGTATGGATTTTTGTTTTTTTCTGGGGTGGGGGCTTTGGCAAACCATGGTGAGAACCAAAGTAAATTGGAGGTTTCTGCCTTCAAACACTGTGGCTTTGTAAATATAGTTTAGTAAATGGTTTGATTTTCAACTTTATTTTTGATGCATAAGTGATGGATGCAACATGTGGTGAGAATCTTGCATTTTAGTTATTTTTTTTTAAATTTTTTGGCAGCAGTACTACTTGGCTCTCGCTAGGGAAGAGCTGGCTCAATCCTCAGATGTTCTCATTTGTATAAACCCAAGAGCAAAAATTGGTTCATCACTCCCCCCCCCGTGTGCAACGATAATGCGAACTAATTTCAAATGTTATGACTTATTTTTACACACGTGAGAACATAATTAAATGTACTGACAATTTTTAATGAATAATGCCAATTGGGATTTCTCTTTGTAAATTCACCTTCTGAATTTTGAACTGTGGTTTTTTTTTTTTTTTTTTTTTTTTGTGTCAGATGGAGAGGACTCAAAGCTTTTTAAAGTTGTGCAAAGCTACCTATTTATTCATCTAGATCAGGGGTAGGCAACCTTTCCCCTTTAAGGGCCGAGGGACTTCAACTCCCAGAGTCCCAGGAGCTATTGGCCAACATGGGACTATTGGCCAACATGGCTGAGGCTTCTGGGAGCTGAAGTCCCTCGGCCCTTAAAGGGGAAAGGTTGCCTACCCCTGATCTAGATTGAAGTCATCCCCATCTTTTTAGCCAAACAAGTCTCCTATCCAACGTATAATAAGACATACTTCATTTGAGGGAATGTGTTTCATATTCTTACTCAAAATCAGGGGCAGGGAGAATTCTCTATTGTTTGGACACCAGCCATTTGAAACATAAATATGTTTAAAAATGTGTACATTCTTCAGCTTCTGTATTTGTAAGGGCAGACTGGAGAATCACAGTGGCTGCTCTTTTCTGCTGAAGATAACTAAGTTTATCGCAAGGTGTTCTCGTAACGTACTGGGTACGTAATGTGAACGGAACGGAACAAATTTTATCACACGATATGATCCTCAATGAGTTCCCATTCTGTGTTCTGACAGTCCCTAGCCCGTTCCAGCAGGAGAACTGTAAAAATGCGTCCTCAGCCATCAAGAATGCTTACAGACCATTCCAGATGATGTGCGCGCGATAATCTTACACTGTCTCAATCCATCCTTGTTTTCTGATTGGCTAAAACAACCTGCTCCCCTCCCGTCCTAGAACGTCCACAAACCCAACTCCTCTTCTGGTGTTGACGCAAGGGGTGTGTGCCACAATTAATTAAAAAAAATTCTTTTATTTTTATAGATGGAATTGCATTGTGTTTATAAGAAAATAACAACAATGAATTCTCGCAACCTAAACCTCTCGGTAGCATTCTTTCCAAGGCAGACATAAGGGTTTTTGCTATACATTATAAATATTTTTTTTTTACATACAACCTCACCACAACAGTAGGCATGCGCTAAAGAAGGATGGCTGGGAAATGACCTGAGTACCAGTACCAGTACAACAGTAAATGCAGTGTGATAATATGTGTTCTCATAAAGTTATCATCATGTTATCACTAGTCCAATGCGGTAACACTCGTTCCCATATCATTACTTTTCCAGGACTTGATGGGAACGTTACAGAAACTGGTGTGATAAACTTAAACCTGTTAACTTGCTCCACCCAGCAAGCAGGCTGCTGGCTGACCTTTTGATCTTGTTGTGAGAAAATGCCCTCCCAGCTGAGTCACCTTCTGATTGGGTCTGTAACTGCATGACCAACAGCCCACTTTCAGGGCGATGGGATCAGGGGAGCCAGACATCCCTTGCCTCCATATCTTCCTCCTGAACTGCCAGTTCAGGAATGATACATTTGGTAAGACACTACAGTGTGAATTCTCATGGGTGAGCATTTTATGTATCTCCCCTTTGCAAATTCTATGCTAGAAAATCCAGATTTGATGCTATGAATGCATTGTGCATATTGTACAGTTTGCATAATATTGTGGGACTTTCTCTCCTTAATTATTGATTTGAGCATTGATATGCTACTACATAATTTCTGTTCCTCTCCAGATAGTGTGCATTAGTGTTAAAATACCTTCACCTACCTTTAAGATAAAACAATGATAACCAGACAATACATTTCAAGAACATATAAACTGGCACGATAATAAGCACTTAAGAGCAGAGATATACAGTATATTTAGAGATGTAAGTAAATGAAGACATTTTCAGGCAGTGCTGGAAAGATGTAAGACTTATTTATCTATTTAAAATATTTATGCCACCATCTTTTCATCTGAGATGACATATCCTGCAAGAGGGACACCACCACAAAGAAGGCCCTGTCTTGGTATATCCATCACCTAACCTCTGAAGATAAGATCTCCCAGCGAATGGCTCAATATGTGGGCCAGTTCATGTGGGACAGTACAATTCTTTGCATTGCTGAATATGAGAAGTGTTAGCATGTATGATTTTAATAAAATTTTGGGACATGTGAAGTTCCCTTTATGACCCCGAACTGACCTCTGTGGGATGTCAGCCATAAGCCTCTAGATGGTAAGTCAGGTAGGCACAGGAAAAGGCCTACCCAAACAACTGGAAAATTCCCTGCCAGACAGGTTTGGGAGTTGCTAAAGAGGAAAGACCATTATCCCAAAAGTCAACATAATGGTGGTTGTTTGTCCTGAGTCTTACTCCTGATGGGGCAATGATTAGATTTAACTGCGCCCTTTTCTCTCTAGCCTCCTTCCTTGATTGTGTCAAGGCCCAAGTGCGTTGTTTAGGTCCTCCTCACACCTTGGCTTAACAAAGCCCAGGCAATCAGCGCCTTTGTCCAGGCTTCAGCCAAGCCATCAAGTCTATAGCCAGAAGCTAGATATTGCCTATATAAACCCCTAGATTTTTACATTCCACATGCTATCCTTAGAGCGTATCTAGACTCCACGTCAGTCTGTGCTCTGATCATAGCTTCCTCGCCCATCCCTTCCCCCATTTTGGTGGCCGTGCATCATCATCATCATCATCATCCACATTCACAGCGGATCCTGGAGAAGTCTTTGGAAGTGAGTATCTCCCGTAGTTTGGCCCATCTCAATCTATTCCCGCTTTCACTCCTTTGCTTCCAAGTGTGCAGTGTGTGAGTGTGTCATATTTGTATGTGTGCAGTTTTTCCCTGTTAATACATATTTAGACCTTAATTGAAGAAGCTCTTCTCAGCATCATCCATTGTGGGATCTCTTAGTCCTCTGGTATGCACAACGGTACTCCGGTCTTGTGGGATGTTGTTATGCAGCCTTGCCTGACCACTCTTGCATATGTTGAGCTAATTATAAATTCCCCTAATTAGATCCTTCCTAACAGAAGTCTTGTTCATAGATTTTTACTGCACTAAGCAGTAGGATTCATCAGAGGAATGTTGTTCAATTCTGTGCAAACTCAGCCGGCTTTTCTTATATTACATGAAGAAACCTGTGGGCAAAGGCAATATTTTTGTTTTAATTTTTTTAAATCCCGCTCCTCCATTTCTGGTTTGGCATTGTTATTTGTTTTAAACTTTACTTAGAAGAAAAAAGAATGGTTGTAGTTAGTGTATATCCTCAAGCAATGTTCCAAAACCTTGTATCAGACAGTGGTGGTTGTATATAAAACTTATTTTAGAAACAGCTTGAAGATTTTTTTTCTTTGAAAGTTGTTCCAGGAATGAAAAACTTTGACGCACATCATAATCTCATACACCATCCCAGCATGATTTAGTGGTTTGAGTGTCAGCCATGGAAACCCACTGTGTGACCCTGGGCAAGTCATATGCTTTCAGCATTAGAGAAAGGCAAGGACAACCCCCTTCTGAACAAATGTTGCCAAGAAAACTCCTTGATAGGTTCATGTTAGGATTGCCAAAAACCAGAAATGACTTAACCACCACCATCAAACAATCACATACAAGTTTACTTAGAAGTAAGCCCTAACAGATTTAGTGGTATCTTCTTCCAGGTAAGTGGGGATTTAGTCCTTTTAATGAACCAAGTTATCCTATGTGAGGACCAAAGATTTGCCACTTCTGGCAGAATGGTTGCTGTATCCAGTGTGTGTGCTCAGCTTAAAAGGGAAGGGGAAATGAGAAACAAGAATGACATAAACATGATGGACATGCTTCTGAATCTCTGGAAACACTGTTACAGCCCATCATTTATGAACTATGCTAGCAGACACCAACATACTTCCCATGTGTCTCTCATCTGACACCAGAAAGAATGGTGCCATAAAAACCTCTTTGGAAAGGCTGGTCCACAACTGGGGTGCCACTTTCACATAGGCTTTCTGCCTAGTAGTCCTCAGTTTTTCTTTATTTGTCAGACAAGCATGGATCTTCACTCCTCCTCCTTCCATGTCTAAACGTGCTATATGTATGATATTTTAAGCATACAAGTTGAATAGATAGGATGATAAAATGCAGCCTTGCCTGACCCTTTTGCCAATTGGGAACCATTCTGTTTTTCTATATTCTGTTTTTATGGTAGCCTTTTGTCCTAAGTACAGATTCCTCATCAGGACTATCAAATGTAGTGGCACTCCCATTTCTTTAACAGCATTCCATAGCTTTATGTGATCTATGCACTTACCTCCAGGGCCAACGCCCTAAGTCCCCACACCACCTCCAGCTCCCTCTGGCTCCAGCCTCCGCCCCTGAAGCCAAGCCTAGGGCAGAAGCCTTGGAGGGAGGGAGGGAGGGCGGGCAGGCAGGCGAATGGGCAGACTGACTTCAGTTCCATTGTCCTTTATGGTGAATGGGGTCAACGGTACTTGAGCATCTGTGGATTTTGGTATCCATGGGGTGGGGGGGTGGGGTGGGGGGCAGAACGGATATTCCGTGAATACCAAGGGCTGACTGTATCTTCCTCATCTGATCGTAGAGCATCCCCACCCTTGCTGTGAATTTCTCTTTGAGTTCACAGATCTTGTGGGAGAGGATTCTTGCTCTTCCTTTTTTGCTATTTTCTATTTTTCTGGATTGTTTGTTCTAGTAATTCCCTTGATCTTTATGCACTAGTCACTGAACTGCTGGGTCTGTTCCTATATTCCTTATCTTTTACTTCTTGTCTCTTCTTTACTGCTTGAAAAGTTTCTTCTGTTCTCTGAAGATGCCAGCCACAGATGCTGGCGAAACGTCAGACAGAAACTCTTCTAGAACATGGCCACACAGCCCGAAAAACCCACAAAAAACTATACATGCCGGCCATGAAAGCCTACGACTTCACATTTCTTCTGTTATCATTGTTTCTTTTCTCTCTCTCTTTCTCTCACTCACTCTCTCTTATTTTTGGCCACAGATAGTGCTTTTCTGCATAAACGGTGATAATTGCTAATATTCTTAATAATAATAATAATAATAATAATAATAATAATAAATTTTATTTTTATCCCGCCCCTCTGCAGATGCAACTGGGGCAGCTGACAGCATTAAAAATATAATACAAAATACAATATAAATCCCATAAACCCACCCATCCCTTAAAATAGTATTAAACAATAGTATTAAAACATACTAAAAGAAGTGCATCACAATAACACAAACAATAATGGCAATAACTAGAGCAAAGATTGCGGGAAGGAGATGGGCTGACTCTTGAGGCCAGGATATCTATTCAGGAAAGGCCTGCTGGAAAAGATCCATCTTAACAGCCTTCATTGTATTTTTGTTGTTGTTGTTAACTGCCCTCGAGTTGATCATAACCCATGGCGACCCTGTGAATGAGGCATCTCCAAGACTTCCTGTCCTCCACTGTTCTGCTTAGTTCCAGCAAAGTCATACCCATGACCTCCTTAATTGAGTCCATCCATCTAGCATTCAGCCTTCCTCTCTTTTTACTTCTCTCAACCTTTCCCAGCATTATTGTCTTTTCCAATGAGTCCTCTCTTCTCATGATGTGTCTGAAGTACAACAGCCTCAGTTTGGTCATCTTGGCTTCCAGGGAGTTTTCTGGCTTGATCTGCTTTAGGACCCATTTGCTTGTCTTTTTTGCTGTCCACAGAATCCTCAGCACTCTTCTCCAGCATAACATCTCAAATGCATTGATTTTCTTCCTATCACCTTTCTTAACTGTCCAGCTCTCACATCCATACATGGTAATAGGGAATACAATGGCTTGTACTATTCTGACTTTTGTGTTCAGTTGTATATCTTTGCAGGAGATGCTAGGCATAGTCAAACACTTATTCTAGACTTTAGGAGAGCTGATTTCAACAAACTTAGGGAGACACTGGGAGTGATCCTGTGGTCAGGAATACTAAAGGAGAAGGGAGTTCAGGATAAATGGGAGTTTCTCAAAAGGGAGATACTGAAGGCACAATCTCGAACTGATCCAATGAGAAGGAAAAATGGGAGATGTCTCAAGAAATTGGGTTGGATGACAAAAGAACTTTCAGCCAAACTAAGTTTTAAACGGGACATGAATAAGAAATAGAAAGGGAGTGAAATCACTAAAGAAGAATTCAAACAAATAGCTAGCACATGTAGAGGTAAAGTCAGGAAAGCCAAAGCACAGAATGAGTTCAGGCCTGCTAGAGGGGTTAAGGACAATAAAAAGAGCTTTTTTGGTTATGTCCGTGATAGGGCCACTGCGCAGAGAAGATGCAGAAATTCTAACAGGGGATAGAGAAAAGGCAGAGCTACTCAACATATTCTTTGCATCAGTCTCCTCACAAAAGGAAAAGGGTGTTCAACCTGAGGAAAATAGAGCAGAGGACACAATAGGGGAAAAGCAGCACAGAATAAGTAAAGAGGAAGTACAGGAATAACTGGTTAACCTAAATGAATTTAAGTCTTCAGGACCAGATGAACTACATCCAAGGATATTAAAAGAACTGGCAAATGTAATCTCAGAGCCACTGGCAATAATCTTTGACAACTCCTGGAGAACAGGAAAAGTCCCAGCAGACTGGAGGAGGGCAAACATTGTCCCCATCTTCAAAAAGGGGGAAAAAAGGACTGCCGGTTGGCGATGACACTCTGAGGAGTCTTTCTCTGGGATCCTCCAGGAGATTGACTCGTGTTTTGAGGGGGTCGGGCCCCTGATTCAAGCTTCAGGAGGTCCAGAAATTTCTCCCCAATTATAGGGAGATCAGAGGGGGCTCGGCGGAGGTCTGGGATCCGAGGTGTCATTTATTCTCGCTAGTGGGTGATTTGGGTCTGGAAAGCCCCAAGACTCCCCGGCAGACTTGGTGGGACTGAAGAGCAAACCACAACCTCAAGACGGCAGTGAGGACTATCACACAAGATTGCCGCCAATTTTTAACCTTTGTATTGATTAAATTTGTTTGGAGCTATGAAGGTGAGCTGGTGTTTTGAGAAGATAAATTAATAACTCATAACATCAATATCCAGAAGACCTTGTCTGAGATTATTGGATTTGTTTAAGAAGAATTAATCTAATGCTGATTTCAAATGGGAGATCGGAAGAAATAAGGATCTAAACTACGATTCGATCTGATGATATTTTCTTTTCTTTTTTTACTCTTTACTTTTGACAAGAAGGACTTTGGACAAAGATTCGATATAAGATAAAAGACATTCTAACAGGGCATATTAATTACTATATCTAAACTTTCAATTCGAATTTAAAGTTCTTTCTTTTAAAGATCTATAGCGGTCTGTGATTCAAGAAAAAAAAAATCCAACGTTATTTACCTTTACAATCCACATTTTTGGACTTTGGCCCTGTTTTTGTACATGGTGGAGGAGTCTGGTTGTCCTTGGAGTCAAGGATTGGATCACCAGGTGTCCGGATGGAGGCTGCGGTGGTGGAGTTGAGAGGAGGAGGAGTTGTGTCGAGGTTGGTCCTGTGGAGTCACCATAGAGGTACTTCATTAACAGAGTGGCGCCAGAAGAGATAACCATAGAAATGACTTCCGGGATAGCTAGACTGTTGACAGGAAGATCTAACTATAGACTTGGGCGTTATAATAACAGAGAGATGATAATAGAGAGTGACTTAGAACGTCGGAAGAAGAAGGAAGTTTAAATGTGCAGAGGAAAGTGCAGAATAAGACACTGGAAGCAAGAGGAAGAAAAGAAGAAGAAAATTTGGATGGAGGAGAATTTGGAAGGCTAGATAATAGAAATAATAGAAATAGAAAATCAATGTAAAAGGTTCATTAAAGTTGAGAAGGAGAATTCACAGGCAGGTGGTTTGTTTAAACATATTGCTGATTAAAAATTGGATACTCATAAAAGTGTATGATATTACATAGATCTGAGATCAGTTTCATTAACCTATTGATTCTGTATATATAATTTAACAAGATTGGGTAACCTGGGGAAATTGATGTTTGTTTTTTCGATATTGTTTGTTGATAGATTTGTCTGTTGTGAACATAATGCAGTCTGACATGGCTGATAGAAAGAATGACCTCTAGGGGTCAGGCTCAGATAATAAACTCCCAAGCACAAAATCAAAGGAGACCTTCTGTAGAAAAATTGAAGAATCCTGATATAAATCAAAGCATTCTGGAAAAAATAGAAATGTTATCTGTAAATTTTACCCAACAATTGAATGATTTTAAGAAAGAGATTAAACAGGAAACTTGGGCTGACTTGAAGGAGATTAATAAAAATGTGGATAGATTACTGGCAGATATGCAATTGACAAAAATGAGAGTGGATAGCTTAGAATTCAGAAGTGATAAAATTGAAATGAATTTGGCTAGAATGGAAAATAAAAAAGAGGAAGAATTAGATGAGAAAGTGGTATGGGAACAGAGAATGAGAGAAAGAGCAGTGAAAATAAGAGGATTGATGGAGGAGAAAAACGAAAATTTAATAGAGAAATTAACTCCTAAAATTGTTGTGTTCCCTAGATAAAAAAAAAATACAAAATTTTGAGATGGAAATAGACAAGCTGTACCGAGTAGCTAAACAAAGGGGTTTGACTAGAGACGTAAGAAGGCAAATGCGGGATCTCTTTCTTAATAAACATAACAAATCCCCTTTCAAGTATGATGGTTTAGAGCAGGGGTAGGCAAACTGTCCCCTTTAAGGGCCGAGGGACTTCAGCTCCCAGAATCCCAGACTATTGGCCAACATACCAGACTATTGGCCAACATGGCTGAGGCTTCTGGGAGCTGAAGTCCCTCGGCCCTTAAAGGGGACAGTTTGCCTACCCCTGGTTTAGAGCTTAAAGTTCTGAAGGATATACCAGTGAGATTTGTTAAGGAGAAGAGGGGAATGCTCCAGTTTAACGGCTCTCCTTAGAAAGGAGAAGATCCAGTATAGATAGGAGGTTCCTGAAGGTCTGTCTTTCTGGTGGAAAAAGAAAAAGGTGAGGATTTCTTTTCCTGAACAGGCTAGTAGTTTCATAAGGCAAACGTTTGGGAGAAAGAACCCACAGAATAGAAAGAAGGATAGTCCAGATGTAGGTACTCAAGGAGAAGAGGAGGGGGTGGCTGATGGTGCAATCTCAAATGCCATAATAATAAGGGGTAGTGGTGTGGAAGATCAAGGGACTGATGATGAAGGAGAAGAGGAAGAAACGAGATCAAATCTTGTTTTAGAGCAGGGGTATGCAACCTAAGGCCCGGGGGCCAGATGCACCCCCCCGAGGCCTTTGGACCAGCCCCAGGCCGGTCCTGCCACCACTGCTGCCACCACCACCACCGCCACGCTTGCCATGATGATATTGATTATTGTTGTTATTACTTGTTCTTGGGGTTTTCTTGCCAAAACTCCACAGGGGTTTTGCCATGGCTTTTCTGGGGCTGAGAAAATGTGCATGGATCTTTTTTTTAATTTTTAAATTGTTTAAATTTTTAAATATTTATTTATTTATTTATTTATTTTTGGTGCTTCAGCCCCCAATTGTCTGAGGGACAGCAACCCGGCCCCTGGCTCAAAAAGCCTAACCCTGTTTTAGAGGATGAGACTGTAAATCTGGACTGTCAGGAAGAAAAACAAATTAAGGGTTTATTATCTCCAGTGAAACTTGGGATAGAGGAGTATTTTAATAATTGACTGTGAATAACCTGGAGCATTATAACGCATTATAATCTCTTTGTACAATATAAATATTTGCTTTGAGATGGGTCCGGGTGATAATTTAAAAATTGGAACATGGAATGTCCAAGGAATGAATACCCCACAAAAAAGGAATCCCCCCCCCCCCCACTATTTACAAAAATTGAATTTGGACATTTATTGTCTACAAGAAACTAGAATTAGAAAAAGAGTTGTCAAATACTTACGTTGTGTTAAATTAGGTAATGAATTTGTTGCGGCTTCAAAATATAAAAAGAAAGGTGTGGTTTTCTGTGTTAAATCAAAATATGAAGCAAAGAAAGTTTATGATGATCCACAGGGACATTTTCTAATGCTGGAGTTGATTTATGAGGAGCAAAGATTTTTATTGATTGGTATATACGGCCCCTTAGAAAATAAAGACATATTTTATAAAAATTTAAGAGAAATGTTGATTACCCTTGAATATGACAATATAATTATGATGGGGGATTTGAACGGGGTGGTCGATCCAAAATTAGATAGAAATTCAGACAAACCAGTTAAAAATAATCAAGGGAAACTCCCGAAAGACTTCTTTGAATTTACTGATGTAATGATGTTACAAGATGCATGGAGATTTAAATATGATAAAGCCAAAGATTATACCTTTTATTCTAATAGGCACTGTTCATGGTCGAGGCTCGATATGATATGGCTTTCCCAACATTTAACATATAAAATTATTAAATTAAATTTTTTTGCCGAAGGTATGGTCAGATCATAATCCTGTGATAATGGATTTGCAATTTGGAAAAAAACAATACAACTGGAGGCTGAATGTCAATATTTTGAAAGATGAAAAAATATGTTTAGGTTTGAAAGAACAAATTACTAACTATTTTGAGGAAAATATGAATAAAGGTACCCCAACCCATGTTGTATGGGATGCAGCCAAAGGGGTTATAAGGGGTTATATAATACAAAAAACCATAGAGAAGGAAAAAAAAGAAGAGAGAGAAAGAGACTAAATTAAATGCAGAATTGAAAAGATTAGAGAACATATTGAAAAGTGATCCCAATAATGTTGATGTCATGAATGAAATTAAATATAATCAAAAACAATTATCAATTTTAATGATGGAAGAAATTGAAAATAAACTTAAATTTCTAAAACATAAATATTTTGAAGGTGCAAATAAACCTGGGAAGTTATTAGCATATGCTTTGAGACAAGAAAGAACTCAAAGATCCATAGTAAAAATTAGAGCTGGATCTAAAATAGTGACAGAGAGGAGGCAGATTCAGAATTTTTTGTGAGACATTTTACCAATTTATACAAAGAAACTTCCAGAAAACAAATAGAAATTCAAAAATATCTCGATAAATCTGAGATGTTTAAATTAACTAAGGAACAAAAAGATATGTTAAATAACCCAATTACATGTAATGAATTAACAGAGGCTATAAAAAAATTGAAACTGTCGAATTCTCCTGGTCCTGATGGGTTTGCAAATGAGCTTTATAAAATTTTGAAGCACAGCTAAGCTCTCCTCTCCTGGAAACTATGAATGAAATTCTTAATGATCAAGTCCCCCAAACATGGAACATGGCAAATATTGCTCTAATTCCAAAAGAAGGTAAGGATTGTTTAGATCAGGGGTAGGCAACCTTTTAGAGCCGGGGGCCAGTCCGGCAAAGTCCTCTCCGCCGCTGGGCTGAGGGGGGGGTGGCGGTGTGCGCGTGACCCCCCGCCGCACGCAACCCCCACGCACGCTGCTGCCTCCGCCTCCGCCTCCGCCTCCGCCTCTGCCGCCGGCATTTTGATTTTCAAAATGGCGGCCGTGACGCGTTTGCGCATGCGCAGGAGTACTGCGCATGCACGAATGAGTCGCGGCTGGCATTTTGATTTCCAAAATGGTAGCTGCAACGTGTTTGCGCATGCGCAGTACTTCTGTGCATGCGCAAATGCGTCTCAGTTGCCATTTTGAAAATCAAAATGCCAGCTGCGGCGCGTGCAGCCGCATGGCGGCCAAAATGCGCAGCGGCGGTGGCGGCAGCGGCGGCAATCTTCTGCCTGGGCCAGTAAGTGTGGGGACCTGGGCCTTAACCAGCCCGCGGGCCATAGGTTGCCGGTCCCTGGTTTATAATTATCGGCCAATTTCTCTTTTAAATACAGATTATAAATTATTTGCTGCTATATTGGCAGAAAGATTAAAAGAAAATATTAGATAATTGGATGAATATGGATCAGAATGGTTTTCTCTCTGGTAGAAAAATAAAAGAAAATATTAGGAATTTGTTCAATTTAATAGAAATTCATGAAAAAATTTACATAAAAATTGGCAATGATATTCTTATATGCCGAGAAATCTTTTGATAATATAAATTGGAATTTCATGTTTGGGGTCTTGGAAAAAATTGATGTAGGGGAGCTTTTTATAAATTGGATTAAGAAAATTTATTTAACGCAAGAAGCTAGTATCATAATAAATGGAGAAAACTCAACATTTTTGAAAATAATGAAAGGGGTTTGTCAGGGATGCCCTCTGGCTCCCCTTTTGTTTATTCTTTAGAGATTTTGCTAAACAAAATTAGAGATGACAAAGTAATTAAAGGAGTTGAAATTAGGAAGGAAAAGTATAAAATTTGAGCATATGCAGATGATGTGGTCTTGACAATTTCAAACCCAGGGGGAAGTATAGAAGATTTAATGCAAATTCTTAGGGACTACGGAGATGTTTCAGGATACCGAATCAATAGATTAAAAACAGTAATGATTCTGTTAAATATCTCCAATAAAGAAGCAGAGAATATTACTCTAAAAACAGGATTCGGGAGAGTGAATAAGGTAAAATATTTGGGGATTACACTGACATCGAAAAATACAGTTATTTAAAAATAATTATGTCAAAATCTGGAGTGAGATTAGGAAAAATTTTAAAAGATGGGATAAATTAAATCTGTCATGGATGGGAAGAGTAGCTGTAATAAAAATGGTAGTGTTACCAAAAATGATCTAGTATCTAGATCAAGGGAAGTAATAGTGCCACTGTATTCTGCTTTGGTCAGGCCCCGCCTGGAATACTGTGTCCAGTTCTGGGCACCACAATTCAAAAAGGGATGTTGAAAAACTGGAGCATGTCCAGAGGAGAGCGACTAAAATGGTGAAGGGGCTGGAAACTATGCCCCGTGAGGAACGACTTAGGGAACTGGGTATGTTTAGCTTGGAGAAGAGATGGTTAAGAGGGGAGATGATAGCCCTCTTTAAATATTTGAAGGGATGTCATATTGAAGAGGGTGCTAGTTTGTTTTCTGCTGCTCAAGAGAACAGGATTCGGAACAACAGATGCAAGCTACAGGAAAAGAGATTCCACTTCAACATTATGAGGAACCTCCTGATAGTGAGAGCTATTTGAAAGTGGAACACACTCCCTCAGAGTGTGATGGAGTCTCCTTCTTTGGAGGTCTTTAAACAGAGGCTGGATGGCCATCTGTCGGGGTTTCTTTGAGTGTGGGTTCCTGCATGGCAGAGAATTCGACTGGATGGCCCTTGTGGTCTCTTCCAACTCTATGATTCTATGATACCATGTTCTGTTCTGACAGTAGCCTCTTGTCCTGAGTACAGATTCCTTATCAGGACTATCAGATGTTTTTGCACTCCCATGTCTTTAGGGGTGTTCCATAGCCTTTCATGATCTATACCAGGGGTAGGCAACCTTTCCCCTTTAAGGGCTGAGGGACTTCAGCTCCCAGAAGCCTCAGCCATGTTGGGCAATAGTCCCATGTTGGCCAATAGATCCTGGGATTCTGGGAGCTGAAGTCCCTTGGCCCTTAAAGGGGAAAGGTTGCCTACCCCTGATCTATACAGTCAAAGGCTTTGCTGTAGTCTATAACCACATGCTATGTTCTGTTGAGTCAAGCAATTGTCCACCATGCCAGGTTCAGTTTGGGTATCAAACTGAGAGAAAAAACACTCTCCCCATTCCAAATCTTCTTCTGATTTCCTGACTGCAATTGTATTTAAATAACAACAATTTTCCCTTCCCTTTCCCCCTTCCCTGCCTCATCTGGAAGCCTCATCCACACCATCAAGCTGCCCTGTTCCACTGCCACCTTGCTTGGCTAGTTTGACTTTCCCCACTCTTTACTGTTCCCTACTCTCCTTTCTCCTTCCTTTTGTCCTGATTTTTTGTCTATTTTTTTCTCAACCTTCTGCAGGGGTGGTCTCTGTCCCTTTTTCTAGTGGAATTAAGCCAATATAAACAGACCTTTCAGATAGCCAATTACTTAAAAATGCAAATGCCAAAACACCTTAGGGAGGTATTTATTCAAGCTAGATTTGATCAGTTTGATACTATGGTAAGATGTGGGAGATTTAATGATATCTCTTATAATGAGCGAATCTGTATTTGTGGAGAGCATGAAATTGAGGATTAGCACACGAGTGACGTTTTCATACACAAACGTCCAAATCCGCCTGGAGCCATTCCAGAACGGAGCCTTCTGCTCACTCCGGAATGGCTCCGGTGGCAGCGACCTAATTCCTTTTAAAAAAAGGAATTACAACTCCGGCGCTGATGCCGGAGTTAGAGCTAAAGGGGGCGGGGCTTGCTGCGACGTCATGTGAACACGCGCAGCAAGCCCCGGACTGACGCCGGCTAGCGCCGGGGATGGCACCGGAAGGGGCGGGGCTTGCTGCGACATCGTATGAAACATTTGACATTTTGCCGGAGTGGGGCCGGACGGAGGCCGGACGGAGGCCGGCTAGCGTCCTCCAAAAGCCCATGTGAAAACGTCCATATTATTTAAGTGCAAATTGCATCAGCGGGCAAGAAATTTGTATCTCAGACCCTATATTTAACAAACAATGCATTGGGACACCCATATCAGAACAACATACTTTATGAGTGCTCATGAATCAAAAATATCTTTCATGACAAGTCAGTATTTAAGTAAAACTATACGTTTGAAATCTTCATACGTGGGGGTGATCAGGGTAAATTGCAGAGGTGATGAAGAAATATGATGTACACATATACTGTTTATTACTGTTTATTGTGTGTGTGTGTGTGTATATATATATATATATAGTTTTTACACAGAGTTTTATTTAGTTGTGCTGTATTTTGAGATGGCTCAAGGGCTACTCAATAAACATTGATTGATTGATAGTAGAATTGTCAATGGAGACCTGGAGTGGTCCTGGAGGTTTTCAAACAGAGACTGGATGGCCATCTGTCAGGGATGCTTTGATTGGTGTTCCTGCATGGCAGGGGGGTTGGACTGGATGGCCCTTGAGGTCTATTCCCTCCACATTTGCAAGTTCAACATTTGAGGATTTGATTAGCACATGTGAAAGGGGTCTAGGAATCCCAGTAGACAAAAAGTTGAACATGAGTCAGTGATGCAGCAGCTAAAAAAGTCAATGCAATTCTAGGCTTCACCAATAGAAGTATAATATATGAATCAAGAGAAATAATAGTACCACTCTATCCTGCTTTGGTCAGGCCACACCTGGAATATTGTGTCCAGGTCTGGGCACCACAATTCCAAAAGGATGTTGAGAAGAGGGCAACCCTAATTGTGATAGGTCTAGAAACCATGCCCTATGAATAGAGACTTAGGGGACAAGGTATGTTTAGCCTGGAGAAGAGAAGGTTAAAAGGTAGTATGATAGCCCTGTTTAAATATTTGAAAGGGTATCATATTGAGGATGGAGGAAACTTGTTTTCTGCTGCTCCAGAGATAAGACCTGGAGCAATGGGTGAAAACTACAGGTAAATAGATTCTGCCTCAATGTTAGGAACAACCTCATAACAGTAAGAGCTGTTCAACAGTGGAACACACTCCCTTGGAGTATGATGGAGTCTCCTTGTTTGGAAGTTTTTAAACAGAGGCTGGGTGGCCATCTTTCGGGGATGCTTTGATTGTGTGTTCCTGTATAACAAGGGACTTCGTGGCCCTTGTGGTCTTTTCTAATTCTATGATTCTACCAGTTTCTTCTGTGAAGTCTCTTCATGTTCCCCTTGAGAGATCTCAGTTATCTTACTGTAATTAGGAGTTCTCTATCCTGTTTTGTATATTCCCTCTAAAATGATGTTGCAGTCTCTGTTCTATTGGCTTTTACTGGAAATTGGATGCACAGGAGGCTTGGAATGCTAGCCAAACCAGCTGTTTATAGACTTTAATGGGGAAGCAGATGGGTGGCCCTAGGCTGCCCCGGGAAGCTGCACCGTGGGGCTGAGGTATCCGCACACCTCGGCCCCGTGGCGCAGCTTCGCCGCCCCTGGAAGGAGCACTAAAATAGAGCTCCTTCCACAAGTTGCCAAAGGTGCACCGCAAAAGGCTGGCAGTGCACCTTCGGCGACTCTTCTGCCGCAGCATGTGCGGACTCTGCGGCGGGAAGGCATCGTCAGAGCCCCGGCCGTGCGGAGGGGCCGGCGCTCCTACAATGCCTTCAGGAAGGGGTTGGGGCGCCCACCATGCAGCTGCCCCTCCCCTTCCTTGCCCCCAAAACGACCCTTTGCACCGTCTGCTTCCCCCCTTTAGACTTCCTCCACCAAGTGCCACCACTTTTATCTCTCTCTCTTTGCTCCTGGTCTGTCAGGACTCACCTTATCACTCAAGGACTGTAGTCAACCCAGCCTTAATCTAAAAAAGTGAACTCACCTGGTTGTACAGAGCTTCAAGAGTAAGCCAGGTAGTCCCACCTGGACTGCCCAAACCATTGTGGAATTTACATCCTGACATAAGAAGAGAGATGGACACTAAGCTCAGGAACAAGGAAATTTTATTTAAAGAAACAGTGCTGTTGGGTGCATCAAAAACAATAGACTCAGCATGCCAAACAAAAATGGTTTTATACCATATAGAATCTTGTTTATTTTAGAACTGATTAGGTTAAAAATGCACTGAGGTGGGAAGTGAAGCAGATGCATCAATATCCCACCTATTAGTTAGTGTTTTCACTGACAAATTAAGGGACTGTGTGCTTTGAGCATGTACAGTCTGTAAACTACTTATCAGTAGGCAAAGTAAGCACATTCCAAAGAAAGCAAGCCCAATAAGTTTTTTATCTCAATTACATATTTTTATAGTATTCTCTATAACCTGAAAATACAATTCTACGTACCAGAATAACACAGTTAAGACTGTGTATGGGCCATAATTCTGAATGAGTATAGGAAAAGAAAAATGATCAGCGTGCTATTGGGCATAAAATACATTCTCCCAAGCATTACTTTCAAGTTTGAAAGACAGTACAACTTGCCTTGACACTATGTTTTGATTTGCAGTTATCCTTCCACATTTGCAGGTTGAGCATTGGAATTGACTTTGGAATGCCTTGTTCCCAGTGCCACATGGCCAGAATGAGGAGGGGGCTACTAGTATAGTTATCCCTCCTAGAACAACACAACAGCAACATCTGGAGAAAATGCTGACCTGTGACTAACATCATCATTTTATCATTTTTCTCTCTCCTGTATATTAACACTTTTGCCTGATGAAGAAGCCAATGAAGCTTTGAAAGCTTGCACCATGTATTTTCTCTGACTGTTGGCTATGATTGCTGCAGCTCCACCATTGTACAGTATGCTTTGTCTAGGTCATGCACCATATAATGAGATATTCTGTTGCCATGGAGACCCTACATTTGATGATATAGCTGACAAATACAGCAGAGCTTGGGAATCTGTGGCCCTTCTGATATTCTTGGGCACCATGTACCATCAGCCACCATAATCATGTCCAGTTGCCAGGGATAATAGGGGCTAGAGTCTACTGACATTTAGAGGGTTGCAGATTTCCCACACTTTATTCATTATAATGTTTTTATTTTTTTCTTAAGGCAAAAAGACTCCTTAACACCTTATAGATCTATAAAAACAAGTGTTCCTGGAACAAACATAACTTTAAGCCACATATTAAAAATCCACAGTGATCCTTGTTCTCATGCACTCATCCCAATGATTCATGGTCTCATGCATCCCAGAAAGCTTGTGGATTTGAATAGATTCTTGATGGGTCTTGGGGACTTTCCATTGGCCATGAAAGTGATTTAGTTGAAGCCTTGGTTGACCTCTGGGATGGAGAAATGGCTAGGGTAATGGACACAACTGATAGAGAGTGCATGCATGCAGTGGGTAGCTAATGTGATTAAGGAGCATTGACATCAATGACTTTAGGAAATAAACCAAACTTTTCTTATAGGAATGCCATTAGAGATAGGAAAGCTCTCTAGCACATAAAGAGGGCTAAACTAGTTTTACTTTTGGAGCAGTGAAAGAGCAAAAAGAAGGCAGAAGAGGTGAAGTAAATTTGCAAGACACTTTGTAAACAAAACCGCTTGGATCAGTTGTGACTTGGATACTGTTGTTGATACAGTTTCAGTAGCGCAAAGGCAGGCTTACTGTTGAACATAAAGAAAACAAAATTAATGACCACCGAGGACCTTCACAAGTTCAACCTAGACAATGAGGAAATAGAAATAGTAAAAGAGTTCTCATATCTGGGATCAAACATTGATTGGAATGGAGACTGCAGTCAGGAAATCAGAAGAAGATAAGAATTGGGAGGGTGGCTATGAAAGAACTAGAAAAAATCCTAAAATGAAAGAAAGAAGATAGGAGGAAAATCAACTCATTTGAGATATGGTGCTGGAGAAGAGTGCTGAGGATTCCATGGACAGCCAAAATGACAAACAAATGGGTCCTAGAGCAGATCAACCCAGAAATATCCCTAAAGCCAAGATGACATAGGGCCTCTACAGATGGCCCTTTGCGTTGTTTTGGAGGCAGGGAAGGGCAGGGGCAGCCACACACTGGCCACTCCAACCCCTCCCCAAGGATGTTCTGACGGCACACGCTGTTACGCACGGCGCATGCCTTCAGAACATCTTTCTGGCGCAGTGTCTGGATGCACTGCACTGGAAGGGATGCAGAAGAGCCGCACGGTGGCTCTTGGGGCACCCTATTTGCCAGCTCTGAAAGGAGCGGCATTTTGCTGCTCTTTTCCAGGCTGGCAAAAGGGAGAATCGGGACTGCTGCTGGGCAGAACAGTAGAGGACAGGGGTGTGGGGGTGTGGAGATGTCTCATCCATAGGGTTGCCATGGGTCAAGATTGATGTGAAGCAGTTAACAACAACAACAAAATTTCAGTAGATTAATTTGGCTTTTGCATTCCCTGTATTATTGGTAAATTTCAGTTTGTGCAGGTAGTATACAGGATCATTGGAGATATGAGAGTTGCAATGTATGTTGGACCTGTGCCCCTGGAATTCTGGGGTTCACTGTCACCAGTATGCAGATGCTCAGTCCTAAACCAGTGTCTGTTGCCTGTCATGGACTGGATGAGGTGAACAAAATGAAGCTCAGTCCAAACAAAACAGAGGTGTTCATGGTCAATTGTAAAGCTGATTAGGGAGCAGGGAATCAGACTGTGGAGATTATCACAGCGCCAATTAAAGTGGCTTACTTGAGCTGGCTTAAAATTTAAAATGGGTGGTATCTTGATGTTATCACAAGGATTTTGCTGCCAAAATTGCCACCCGGGTGCAGCCCGGGTCCATCCCCGCTCCCAGGGCTGCTCCAGCAGCCATTTCCTTAAGCCAAAAAACTCCAGGCTTCAAAAAAAGCTGTGCTGAGCAGCCCTGGGAGCGGGGATGGACCCGGGGCTGCACCCGGCTGCAATTTCGATGCCACCCGTTTTAAAATTTAAGCCAGCTCAGGTAAGCTGCTTTAATTAGTGCTGTGATAATCTCCTGTGTTAGACTGAGTTAAACTATCCCTGAAAGCTCACGTTCATAGCTTTGATGTCATCCTGGATTCAGCCATGTTGAGAGTATGGGTCAAAATGTAAGGAGAGATTTTGTGCTAAAATTCCCATCTTGGTTTCCCCAGAGGAGGCATTTTATAGGAGATAAATAGGAAATGTTCAAGACTGGCTAAAATACCAAGGTTTAATAAAATGAGTTCAAGAAATATGAAAAATAAAGGAATTAAAACAATTTTAAGAGGAAGGATATAAATTGCAATGTCTAAACTATCATTAAATAAGAGAGGTTTAGGGAAGACAAAACTAAAATTAGGGAGGATGCAGATGGGTGTCCATGGGCCGCCCTGGGAAGTGGGGGATTGGGGCTGAGGATGCTCCATCCCTTGGCCTCAATCCTCCCTTCTGCCAGCCTTGAAAGGAATGCTAAATGCCCCTCCTTTCGGAGCCGGCAGAAGGGACGCATCAAGAGCCTCCATGCAGCTTTTCTGCATCTCTTCCAGTGCAGTGCATTAAGACACTGTGCTGTAAGGCTGTCTTGATGGCGCATGCCGTGCGTAATGGCGTGTGCTGTCATGATATCTTCAGGGAAGGGTTGGGGCACCTGGCGTGTGGCTGCCCCTCCCTTCCCCTTCCTCCAAGACGGCGCAAAGTGCCGTCTGTAGAGGCCCTTAGTTTTGGAAGGGAAAAGAACAGAATCTGAGAAATTAACACAGGAGTGAGGCAGACGGTTGGAAAGGAGCAGCCAAAGGCCACTCCAGCTGTGATTGGGCCAGGACTGTGGCAACCTCACAGCCTGCTGCAAAAGTGGACCACCACCACTGGACCCAACTCGCATTGCTGGATTAAAAGGGCTCCTTTTTAATCTGGTCCTTTGAACTGGAGGGCAGCATCGGAGTGGCTTCTGGCCACTTTGGGGCCATGCGTCGTCTAAACACCATGCCCCCAAAGCATCCGGAAGCTGCTACTTTTGGCCTGTGTGTCTCAGGTCCAGCTGTGTAATTACTAAAATCTATAGAGTACTATTAAGATCTGAAACAAAGAAGGAACAAATTAAAGAGTGTATGGTCCAAAACACACTGCAGAAATAATCCAGTTCAAGACCATTTTAACTGGGAATTGTAGTTTATTGTGGTATCAGAGCTCTGTGACAGAGAAGGCTCAATGTCTCACAAACCTACAGTTTCCAGAATTCCCTAGCACTGAGCCAGGGCAGTTAAAGCAGTCTCAAACTGGATTATTTCTTCAGTGTGTTTTGCACCTATGGTGCAATGGGCAAGGAATGTAGGCCACAATATTCAGTTAGATCTATGGAAGAAAGTATGAATTAGGGGACTGAAATATACCTGTAGTAATTATCTTAAAGAAAATTACTTTAAGATGATGCATAGTGGACAAACTGACTAAAATATATTAAAATGTAGATAACAAATATGGGAAATGTAATGGGGCTATAGGATCTTTCTACCATCAGTGGTGAACATGTAGGAGTGAAAAAAACTTGGCAAAATTAGGGAAGATGATTAATAATATTTTGACAACAGAACTAGTTCTTAGAGTTGAATTATTTTTTTTAATATGTTAGATGTTGGAGTAAAATTGGAAAGAGAAAATGGTATATTAATATGTTATATATGTATGGCCATGTATGTGAAGGCCTCCATGATTGTGTGTTGCCAATGTGTCACTGGGTACACCAAAGCACTGTGTGGCCTGTCATATGGGGTGTCCAAAAGGATGGCAGCTGGGCTGAACAAAGGAGGTAATTGGCAGTCACAGGCGGTGTGTTTGTGTGATGGTGTGCATGCATTGTGGAGGTGGAAAAATAATCATGTGGCACAGATTGTCCATGTATGTTTAGCTTGTTGTGACAGGGAGGTTTCTCCTGATTCAGGAAACCTTGGGAGCAACCTGGGTTTTGCTCTCTGTCTGCTCAGTACCAAAGTGTCTAGTTTACTGGTACTAACAGTTGGATCTAATTACTTCTTCCTGGATTAGGAGTGAGGGTATTATTGTTAATTCAGAATGGGGTAGCAGGTGGTAGAGGAAAATCTTTTGAAGTGTCATTTTTCATTATCTGCTGACATAATTTCTGCAAGGGTTCATGGAGTTTGCAGTTCAACCCCATGAGTTGCAGTTGAAACCCATCAGCTCTCCTTGCAATTTTCAGTTCAACCTCATCAGTTCTCCAATGGGGGAAAAATACTGATAAGGTGGTTACTTTAAAAAGATTAGAAGCTAAGATGGCCTCTCCTGTCATCAAGGCACCCCTTCACCATTTGTCCTCAAATCTCCTTAAACAATGGTGTAGTGGCTAATGGCATGTGTTGACATAACCAATGCATGTGCAGCTTAATTTTTCTTGCTCACAAGAATTTGAGTAGCTGTGCTTTCTTGATGGCAGCCTGCCTGAAGCCCAGGACGAAGCCCTGATGGACTTTGTACTGAGGTGCCTGCTGCCTGTCTTGACGAAACCATACAAGTACTGCACACATTCTTTTGTTTGACATTTCCAGGCTTGCTCTTTTAATGGAGAATGCCACTGTATAATATACCATACTTGGATATGAATGAACTTCGCTGTTTTCCTTTCAGACTCCACAACAAAGCCCCTCAGTGAAAGAGGGAATGCATGACATAAGAGCAAGATGCAAGAAAAATTAAAATGTCCATTTAAAAAAACAACAAGTTTATACCTTAAAAAAACTTTTTAAGAGCTCACAATCCAGACAACTTCACATTGTAAATTCTCACAGAATATAGGGGAAGTCAGTTCAGTACAATGCAATACTATCTGTCCTAACCCACAATGGTAATTTTTTCATATACAGGAGAAATATGTGGGGTTGTGGCAGTAACTAGGATGCTAAATGGGGAAAAGCAATAGCCTTAAAGATGAAAGCAACTAAGAGTTTTGAAGCAGCTTTTATACTAGCCAATTGTATTATGCCATAAGCTTTTAGAGGCATGGTCCATTTTATCAGTTTTGTTTGTATACCACTATTCAATTCAATGTTTGTATACCTGTTCAATTCAAAGTGTCTACAGTGGTTTACAATGAATGAATACAACCACAGTCAACTCAGTGCTAGCAACAACCATAGAAGGGTGAAATATATGACAGAAGTTAAAAGCCTAGGAAAATATTAATTTTTTTTGCCTGGCACTTAAAAGATGTTAATGCTGTCATAAAGTAAGTCCATTATAGAAAGAAAGTTACACAAATGGGGCACCACAGCCAAAACGTCCCTTACTGCAGAAGATACCCAAAGGATGTCTTCCAAAGAAAACAGAATTCCCCCTCCTTCCCCATCTTTCCTCAACCTTAGTGTGGGAGGGAGCTGAATTACAGTCAGTCCTCCACATTCATAAGTTTCAGATTTGTGGTTTTGACTATTCATGACTTCATAGATGTTGCTTAACAAGGTCAACCTCTTCATCCCTGCTCCTCCTCAGCCTTTCTCCCAGCCAGCCAAAACCAACAACTGTACATACCCCTGCTTTGTTAAACTTTGCATCCTCCTAATTTCCAAAAACATTCCCTTTGAATCCGATGTTTGCAGCCACCCCTGGGGGGAAATCCAACTTCTCTTTCCCCTCATCCTCTCGCCTGGCCAGACAAAAGCAACACCATACCTTCCCTTTGGCTGCAAACATTGGATTCAGAGTGGAAAGATTGTGGAAATAAGGAGAATGCAGTTTGTTGAAGTGGGGGAGATAGGGTATTGCTTTTGTGTGGCTGGGGGGGGGGAGGAGGAGGAGGAGGAGGAGGTGGAGGAGAAAAGGTGGATTGTTTACAGCTGTGGCTGCTAACATCAGATTGAAAGTGGAAGCAGTTTGGAAATGTGGGGGAGGCTATGTGTTTCAAGGTTGCAAAGAAAGTTACTGGTGGTGCTCTTGGTGGGGGAGAACTCTTTATCATTCATGTTGGGGGGGATAACATGTCACACGTGGGCCAGAAAGCGATAATAAAGTGGAAATGAGGCATTCCAAAAATAAACCGAAAATAAACCTTGATTCCGCAAATGGCTTTCACACGTAATTACCTTAATTGCGAAATTACAGTAAGCGCATTTAACGTTCACATACAAGTGAGAAAAGCCTGTAAACGTACTAGAAATGATCTTCTTGCACATGCGCAGATAGAGGAATGCTCGCCGTGGAACCATGGGAAAAGCAGGGAAATGCTCCCAAATGCGCATTTGCTTTTCACATTACAGTAAATGCGAAATTAACTTAATTTCGCATTTGCATTTCCTCAAAACTACTGAATTTCAAAAGATCTCGGATAACACCAGTTTCTGTCCGCTTTCTGTCCAGTTTCTGTGCGTCGTTGTGTGAAAACGCGGGGCACAAATCCAGTTTTTGTTTGGGATTTGGGTGGATTAACCAGCAGATTTGGCCCGTGTGATAACGTCCATAGTTTTTCCACTATTGCAGGGGTCCTTTGCCCCTAATCCAGCAAATGTGGAGGGGTGACTGTACATTCTTCTGGCCACTGGGAGGAACCATGGTGCAGATCCCTTAGTACAGCTGTATGCTTCACCTTTCTCTCTGAAGGCCTTATTAGAGTGAGAGATAAAATTAGAGAAGGTAACAGAAAGGGGAGCAAACAAGTGTAGTGGTTTGAGTGTTGGACCAGGATGCAGTGAGACCAGGGTTCAAATTCCCACTTACACATGGAAACCCACTGGGTGACCTTGGGCAAGCACACTCTCTCAGCCTCATAGAAAGGCAATGGCAAAGCTCTTCTGAGCAAATTCTACCAAGAAAACCCCATAATGGGTTCACCCTAAGGTTGTCATAAATGACTTGAAGACACACAATAATGACAAAAAGGAAGTGGCATTGTTTATCTTCTTTCCTTGTGGAAGGGAACATCTTGTAGAGATATTTCTTTTAAATTTCAGATCATTTGAAAATTCTTTGACCATCTACTCTGGTTTCTTTAGCCACCTCTCACTTTTCATTGGAATTGTTCACAACTATGCCTTCAATATTTCACCTTTAAGAAACTCACACCCATCATGAACTGCAGTACCTTTGAGCATTTCTGACCATAGGACCTCACCCAATTATTTCTCTAAGCTTATTGAAATAAGCCTTCTTGAAGACTAGCATGTGTATTTTACTACTGTATATACTCATCTATAAATCTAAAAATTTATGCCCAAAAATTGACCCCAAAATCCCAGGTCGACTTATTTGTGGGTCAATATGGTAATGCTCTTTCAGATTTCCCCTTGCAATGGGGAGAGGAGTTTATTTCTCTCTGAAGCCAAGCAGGAAGAGTCCTGGGTGATTGATTGCTGTTAAGCAAACAAACAGAATCCATCTCCCTCCGACTAGCCACCGCTGTCTGGGTAGCGAAAGTTGAAATGAAAGCTGAAATGCTAAAGCAAAAAGACTCAATTAGAGTCCCTTTGCTGTATAAACACATACATACACTGAATGAGCCTCCAAGTTTTACCCTCGACTTATCCATGGGCCATGGCAAAATCCATAATTTTGGCCCCAAAACCTGCCCTTGACTTATACATGAGGACGCCTTATAGTTGAGTATATACAGTATGTTTGGCTTCCCTCTTTCTCTGTGAATCACAAGAGAACATGGTCTCTCACCCAAGGATCCCACTGCTTCCACCCTAATGACCAGTACATCTCTTTTGGTTTAGATTAAGTTCAAAATAGTCAAACATCTTGTTACCTTCTTCACCCTTCAGATAATAAAACTGTCTGCAAGCAAGTGAGGAATTTGCTGAACCTCACATTCTAGGCAGAATTTGATGTTCAACAAACATCAGGGTATTTGAGGCATCCCATTACTTCCCTCTGTCTGCTTTTTCAGTTATTTTGTTGTTTAATCTAAATCTTCAGTTTGGTTTAGAAGGCCTTTAATAGACCCATAATGATATTCCTGTTATTTCCCTCCCTTTTATTTTTTAACCAAATGCTCTCAACCTGTTTTCATGATCTAAGTTATGGATCTCCTCTCAAGGTGTACACATCTTTGACATATAATGCTACTCTTCCTTTCATGTAGATCAAGGGAAGTAATAGTGCCATTGTATTCTGCTTTGGTCAGGCCCCACCTGGAATACTGTGTCCAGTTCTGGGCACCACAATTCAAAAAGGATGTTGAAAAACTGGAGCATGTCCAGAGGAGGGTGACTAAAATGGTGAAGGGTCTGGAAACCATGCCTTATAAGGAACGACTTAGGGAACTTGGTATGTTTAGCCTGGAGAAGAGACGGTTAAGATGTGATAGCCCTGTTTAAGTATTTGAAGGGGTGTCATATTGAGGAGGGATCAGGCTTGTTTTCTGCTGCTCCAGAGACTAGGACCTGGAGCAATGGATGCAAGCTACACGAAAAGAGATTCCACCTCAACATTAGGAGGAACTTCCTGACAGTGAGAGCTGTTCAACAATGGAATACACTCTCTCGGAGTGTAGTGGAGTCTCCTTCCTTGGAAGTCTTTAAATAGAGGCTGGATGGCCATCTGTTGGGGATGCTTTGATTTTGAGTTCCTGCATAGCAAGAGTAGGCAACCTTTCCCCTTTAAGGGCCGAGGGACTTCAGCTCCCAGAAGCCTCAGCCATGTTGGCCAATAGTCCCATGTTGGCCAATAGCTCCTGGGATTCTGGGAGCTGAAGTCCCTCAGCCCTTAAAGGGGAAAGGTTGCCTACCCCTGCTGCATAGACTGGATGGCCCTTGTGGTCTCTTCCAACTCTATGATTCTATGATTGCCTTTTCCTTCCTATGAGTCTGGGAATGTATGACTTGCCTAACATCACCCGGTGCATTTCCATGGCTGAGCAGGAACTGGAACCCTGGTCTTCCAGAGTCCTAATCCTACATTCAAAGCACTACATTGTGCTGGTTCAAATGTAATTAACGTTGTTGTTATTAACTGCCCTCGAGTCAATCTCGTATCATGGCGGCCCTATGGATAAGACATCTCCAAGACCCTCTCTTCAACTGCTCTGTTTAATTCCTGCAACCTCTTAATACTCATGACCTCCTTAATAGAGTCCATCCATCTAGCACAGGGGTAGGCAACCTTTCCCCTTTAAGGGCCGAGGGACTTCAGCTCCCAGAATCCCAGGAGCTATTGGCCAACATGGGACTATTGGCCAACATGGCTGAGGCTTCTGGGGGCTGAAGTCCCTCGGCCCTTAAAGGGGAAAGGTTGCCTACCCCTGATCTAGCATGTGGCCTTTCTCTCTTCCTACTTCCCTCCACCTTTCCTACCATTATTGTTTTTTTCAAAGAGTCCTCCCTTCTCATGTGGTGCCCAAAGTACATTTTAAAAAAGCTTTTTAGTGTAAACATAGAACAGTGGAATTTCCTCCACTAACTTTCTTGTCTCTCTTCAGATAATATACAATAAATCCTTAAACATGCAGGGGTAGCTGTGTTGGCCTTTTAGCAAATTCAAACAAAAATCCACCAGACAGTGATACCTTTGGCCAATAAAGGTATCACTGTTTGGTGGATTTTTGTGTGAATTTGCTAAATGGCCAACACAGTTACCCCTGAATGTTTCAGGATTGTGAGATACCACATTGTAGCTGCAACAGGGGAATCCTGAAGAGTGAACCAGTGGATTGGGACCTCCAAGCAAGGTAAAACAAGTTTTTCTTCTTAAATTTGAACTGGCTTGGCATGTTTTATCTCAACACCTACCAAAATGTTCCTGATGCAAAACCACAAAGACTCCTTGGGAAATCCATTGTCCTCTGCCTACAAAGAGTCCTGTGACCTCATAGGAATGGAGGCATATTGGATTGCAAGAGAGGGGTCCTTGTTAGATGCAAGTGGACTTTAAATTTCCTGGTCTTTGAAAATCTCCCAATAGCCACATGGACTAATAATAATAATAATAATAATAATAATAATAAAATTTATTTATACCCCGCCCAATGGATACCCAATCAGGGCGGCTTACAAATTAAAATCATAATCCACATAAAACATATAATACAGAAAACCCACCCTCCCCCCCTTAAAACAATATTAAATCAACAATTTGTTAAAATCAACAGAGTTTAAAATTTGAATCCACACAGAATAAGTAGGCCTGACTGAATGATCCCCTCCATCTAACGATGGGGCCACGTAGGAGCATCATCAGCACAACTGCTTATGTCCGGGGTGGGTTAACTAGTCTGGAAAGGCCTGCTGGAAGAGATCCGTCTTAATAGCCTTTTTAAAGCTATCCAAGGATGTTAGTAGACGGATCTCATCCGGCAGGTCGTTCCAGAGCCTGGGGGGCGACAGCTGAAAAAGCCCTCCGGGAGGTAGCCGCAAGCCTCGATTTCTGAGGCTGCAGCAAATTCCTCCCGGAGGACCGAAGAGCGCGGGGAGGATTGTATGGGAGTAGGCGGTCCCTGAGATAGCTTGAGCCCAAGCCATTTAGGGCTTTAAAGGTGATAACCAACACCTTGTACCTGGCCCGGAAGCTGCAGGAGGAGAAGCAAATGGACTGAAGGAGGAGAAGCAAAAGATACCCTCCGCTTACCATCTTAACTAAGGACAGAAACATCAAAATCCAGGCGTCAGACTAATATCTCTAGTTTTTTCTCCTGTTTGGTCTGTAAATTTTGCCTGATGAAGAAGCCAGTGGAGCTTCGAATGCTTGCAATAAGTATATTGTGGTTGTCCAATACAGGTATCACTGTTTGGTGGATTTTTGTTTGAATAAAAGCAACAAATTAAAGCATCACGCCAGTGAAGGATACTATCCTTTGGAAAAGTTCTCTCTTTCATAGGATGACTCTTGCTGTTCTCCTGCATCACCCTCATGGGGATGGGAGCTGCCACAGTTTCCCAAACAACAGAAGCACCATTGGGACATATCAAATGTAAAAAGAAACATTGTTGTAACAATGTAAGGAACGACTTAGGGAACTGGGTATGTTTAGCCTGGAGAAGAGACAGTTAAGAGGGGATATGATATCCCTCTTTAAATATTTGAAGGGATGTCATATTGAGGAGGGCACAAGCTTGTTTTCTGCTGCTCCAGAGAACAGGACCCAGAACAATGGATACAAGCTACAGGAAAAGAGATTTCACCTGAACATTAGGAGAAACTTCCTGACAGTGAGAGCTGTTCGACAGTGGAACACACTCCCTCCGAGAGTAGTGGAGTCTCCTTCTTTGGAGGTCTTTAAACAGAGGCTGGATGGCCATCTGTCGAGGATGCTTGGATTTTGAGTTCCTGCATGACAGGGGGTTGGACTGGATGGCCCTTGTGGTCTCTTCCAACTCTATGATTCTATGATTCTATGTTTGGTCTGTTTCTTTGGAATAGATTGGACCTGTCCATTGGTACTTTTTAATCATGAGGCTTATTCCACCAGATTGCAGTAATGCCTCTGTCTTTCTGTGTTAAGAATTCAAGTTCATATTTTTTTACTCCCCATGTTCTCTGTGTTAGACCATGCCTTTGGTCTTCCTGTGCCTTTGCCTTTCTGTCTTAAGAGTTCAAGTTCATCTTGTTAATTCATAGAATCATGGAATCATTCCCCATGTTCTTTGCATTAGATCATACATCAAACTTTCCAACTGATTCTTTGTTCTTTTTTTCCTGACCAACGTTGGGCTCTTGTATTATTGGCCCATTTCCCTAGAATCATTGACACTACTGAACTCAATACTTGGCCCTCCCTGTCCTGTGGAATACTGTTTCCTTCCCCCATGTAACTCAGTTTAAACCGCTCTGAATAATTTTTGCAATACTTCTAGTAAATACATTTTTATCAACAATTGTGAGGTACAACCTGTCTCTTGGAAATGTTAGCTGCAATCCTATATGAGTCGACCAGTATAAGGTTGCACTGTGAATTACACTTCCTTGCGCACATATAAAATTGTAGTATTTTAGAGCTTTTCCATTCTTTTCCCTTTGTCTTTTGTTTTTGTGTTGCCTCACAGTTATATCCTATTTCTCTATATTCATCACATAAGGAATATAGGAAAGTACCTTAACAATGAGTCTAATTTGTTCCTTCTAGTTCAGCATAGTCATCATTTACTGGGACCAGCATCTTTCAAGGGTTTCAGGCAGGATTCTTTCTGAGCTTTATGTGGAGAGTAATCATATTACATGGTGGTTTCCCATCCAAATAACAAACCAGACTGACTCTGTTTAGTGTCTAAAATCAGACAAGATCAGGGGTGTTCATGCTGGTATTATTCCTCCTTAATCTTCTCATTCTGAGGAGGATGGTTGTAGTTAACAGTCAATGAGCATGTGCTCTTGCTGGCTGTAAGGCTTATGCTAGAGGTGACATTTGTGGATGTGCTGATTGGAGATAACCATGCTTTACTTTCCTAGCCTTGAGCTGGGGCAGCAGATGATTGAAATGTTGTTGGTGGAAATCTAAGGGTGGATCTCTTCTTGTAAATCTTCTGTGCTGTATAGTTTGAAAGACACAGATGGAAGAGAATTAGCTAAGTACATGCTTCATCTTGTCATTCCAAAAGTGTACACCACTTTTCTGTAAAATAGTTGCCTTGTGGTCCACCTACATGGAATCTAATTACATTTGGGCCGGAGCAGATGGAGCGGCCAGAAAAAACGACTCAATTCTGGTTTTTCTGAAAGCTGGTTGAAACCCCACTGTCTGCACCATCTGTTCCTAAGGCATGTGATGCACCACCTGTACAGTATGTTGGTGCATTGGTATGCCCAGTGATACATTGGTAAAGCACAATCATGGAGCTCCCTTCATGGATCTCTTCTTGTAAATCTTCTGTGCTGTATAGTTTGAAAGCTCTCTTCATGGATCTCTTCTTGTAAATCTTCTGTGCTGTATAGTTTGAAAGACACAGATGGAAGAGAATTAGCTAAGTATCACACTATGCAATTTATACTACATGCCAACTCATGTATTATGCATTAAATCCATTTTTTTTGTTTTATAATATTTTAACTAAGCATACTATAACTAATGTCAGCAAGGAAAATTTCTAGCAACATTTTCCAATTTGCAAAGATCTTATATGGCATTTTCCTCTGATGGACTATGCCTTGGAAAGCTTGGTATAAACAACATTCAACAGATGGTATTTCGTTGGCTTGCTTTATCTCTGTTAGGATTTTATTACCATGTATTATGTTGGTGCTGTGACTGTTGCCATGCTTACAGCTGTACTTTCTTTCATGTTTGTACAAGGATACGATTAACAGTTGTACTATTCCCTTTTCGAACCTTTCCATTTTCTTGATCATTAGAGGCTTTATGGTAAATGAGACTTTTTGGTCTGCTTTTCTTAATATGTGTTCCTTAATATAAATTGGTAACAAATGAAAAACTATAACCAGTGACACCCTAGAGGTGGGTCTTAGGGCAGTAGTTTAAGTCCTCATAGCTGAGAGGACAGGACTCTCAAATGACATTGGCAGCAACAGCAGCATTTACTGCAATGCAACGTTTGTTCAAAGGTTGGAAATGGTTCATTAAAATGAATTCATTCCTCTAAATTATTTAACATTAAACAAAGAATTTAAAATTCGTTACTTTAAAAGTTAAATGCCAATTACATTGGAGTAGCAATTGCCATTTCACATTGTTTTTACTTGTAATTTGGGGGAGCTGGGGATATTTTTAGTCATTTTATATAATGATTATTGATTTTATTAACAATTAATATAACTATTTTATTTTATTTTATTTACACCCCACATTTCTCCCAATATGGGATCCAAGATGGCTTACCACACAAATAAAACAAGATAATGGCTAAAAACCTAATGGCACAAAAGTTTAAATTAGCTATCATATTAAAACACCAGTAGCTTTAAAACACTATAAAATCATTTTAAAAGATTAATTAATTAATTATGATTAGATTAATCATGAGATTAATTATGAATCTATCTTAATGTTTTAATACTACTGAATTAATTTTCTTCCTTAATTTTTTAAAAATAATATTCATGTTAATATACAAGGAGACGGACAGATTTTAAGCAATGTTTCCAAGTAGACCTATTATACTAAAAAATAATAATATGTGCACTGATTTTATGCTTCATCTTGTCATTCCAAAAGTGTACACCACTTTTCTGTAAAATAGTTGCCTTGTGGTCCACCTACATGGAATCTAATTAAATTTGGGCCGGAGCAGATGGAGCGGCTGGAAAAAGCGACTCAATTCTGGTTTTTCTGAAAGCTGGTTGAAACCCCACTGTCCTCACCATCTGTTCCTAAGGCATGCGATGCACCACCTGTACAGTATGTTGGTGCATCGGTATGCCCAGTGATACATTGGTAAAGCACAATCATGGAGCTCCCTTCATGCCCCCTTCACCCCATGCCCCCCATTGGACATCCATTGCACTATTGGCAATTGTGTTTTTGCTTTGCCACAGCCCACTACTGGTGCTGGGCTGTTTATATCACAGTTCAATGATGCACATTTTCTGACTTGAATCAGAGTATCCCAGCTTCTTTTTGTTCCAGTTTTTAGCTCTTGAGCACAGCTTCATTTTGTTTTCTACCTGCTTTCACCTTGGGCGTTGTCTAAATAGCCAGGCTTCAAAGTAGTTAGAAGTTGCTTTGTTTAGCCAGTACAGACTACTTTGTAGTCAGCTTTATCAAGTAGCTCACCTCTCGTATTCTATATTCCATTCTGTCTTTGTTGGAGAGAAAAAATTTCCACTTATTTTAGGTAGCTCTTATTCATACTTTGAGGAATCATTTACACTCTCATTTATGAAACTCCTCCCCCCCCCCCCAATTCTGGCACTTGTAATCAAAAGTATATATTTCCAAGTATTTCACTCCTTTCCCTCTTCCAACTCAATTTACTGTGCACCTTCGTTGTAAGTAGTTTTTCTTTTTTTATATATATACTTTATTTTTTTCTTCAAGCATATACATATCTTTCCAGTAATGTACATTAGAATTTGCTTAAGTACATAAAACATTACTTCCTCAGTGTCTCTTGCGGAGTCATCCTTTCTTCCCAACCATATCTATTTGAATTTATTGTTCTTTTGTTCTTTTATGATATATACCCATATATCTACAGTAGTCACAAAGTTTTATACTCATGTGATCACAGTTCATCTTATTTCCCTGTCATCCTATTAGTCTACCTATAGTTTAATTCCATTTGTTCTTACAAAGTTCGTTTCTTTCTCAGTTATGTTCATATCCTTCTGATTCAGATGAGCCATCAAAATATCCATTTCCATCCCTTCTGATAATTTTAGCAGCCAATCATCTAATGCAGGAAGTTCATTATTTTTCCATTTTTGTGCAACCAAAGGTCTTGCTGCAGTTATCATATAGAGTAAAATTCTCCAGTGTTTCCTTTCTACATGAGATGTGATCTTATTTAGCATATTGAGTAAATAAATTTCTTTATCTTTTCAATCATTATGTGAATCTTTCCCCAAAAGACCTTTAGTTTTGGGCATCGCCACCATATATGGATCCATGTACCTCCCTTTTCTTGGGATTTCCAACATTTGTTAGAATTCGTCTTATATATCTTCACAATTTTACTTGGTGTCAAGTACCACCTGTGCTCCATTTTGAAATAATTCTCCCTTGAATCCTATGCTCTTGTAAAAAAATTTGTTTTATTTCTGGCATAACTCCAGCTCTCTAATCCAATGACCCAGTCACAATCTGATGCCCGTGTTATCATCTCATCTGATATCAAATCATCTTCCTTAAAAAAAATATCCTTAAATATTTATATAAATTCGATGTTCTTTTCCTTGGATCAAACAGAATTTTATCTATTTCCAAAGTTTCATATTCAAATTTTTCTATTTTTAGATCCACCAGGAATTTTGCTTTTAGTTGTAAATATAAGAACCAATGCATTTCAGGATCAAGCTGATGCAATTCATTTATTTCTCTCATTTCATACTTATTTGGATGGGCTTTATTCAATATATCTTTCAATGTAAGCCATCTATCAACATTTTTCCATCTTCCAATGAATACTTCTTGTGGTGACACCCAAAGAGGTTTTCTTCTGTCAATTTTCTTCTTAAAATTGTCCCAGACTCTTAATAAAGTTTTTTTAAGAATGTGATGCTGAAATTCACTGTGGACAGATGCCTTCCCATACTAAATATATGCATGCCAACCAAAATGATTGTTAAATCCTTCCAAATTCAGTAATCTAGTGTTATCTAGTACAATCCAACTGGCAATCCAATTTAGTACACTTGCTTGATAATATAATTTTAAATCAGGGACACCTCCTCTTCCTCCTTCTTTTTGTCTGCTCATAGTTTTCCAATTTATCCTTGGTTTCTTATTATTCCAAATAAATTTCCTTAGATCTGTTTGTCATTCTTGAATTGGTTTGTCACTACTTAATATAGGAATGCTTTGAAATAGAAAGTTTATTTTTGGCAAGATTATCATTTTTATTGCTTCTATCCTTCCTGATATAGTTAGTTGTAATTTTTACCACTTCTCAAAGTCCTTTTTAACATCTTTCCATAACACTTTATAGTTATTCTCAAAAAGATCCATGTTCTTCATTATCCAAATTCCAAGGTGTTTAACTTTGTCTTGTATTTTACAATTTGAACCAATTTCTATCCTTTTGTCTTCTTTAGTTAAATCTTTAGTTGGAATTTATGTCTTTTTCCTATTGATCTTAAAACCAGAGATCTTACCAAATTCCTCTATTACATTGAAAAGTTCTCCCAATTGATGGTTAGGCTCATCCAAAATAATAACCAAATCGTCAGTGAATGCCTGAAGCTTATATTCTATTCCTTTAATTTTTAGTCCTTTTATGTCCTCTTTATCTCTTATTCTGTTTGCCAATATTTCTAGGACTAAAATGAAAAGTAAGGGAGATAGCAACCATCCTTGTCTGGTTCCTTTTTTGATGTCAAATGTACTAGTTCTATTTCCATTTACAACCAATTGAGCCATTTGTTTTTCATATATTCTTCTTATCCAGGACACCAAATTTGTCCCCATTTCCATCCTTGTCAGTATTTCTATCATGCAACTCCAGCTCACATTGTCAAAGGCCTTTTCAGCATCGACAAAAATTAGTCCCAACTTTTTATCATTATGTCTTTCATAATATTCCAATACATCCAGAACTAATCTTATATTTTCCTTCATCTGTCTAGATGGGAGGAACCCTGATTGGTCTTCATTTATATATTCAGTAATTATTCTCTTTAGTCTTTCTACCAAGATGATTGCCATTATCTTATAATCTGTGTTCAATAGAGATATTGGTCTGTAAGTAGTTTCTCTCTCAATTCTGATATCCAAAATAAACCCGGCACAGTGGACAATTGTTTGACTCAAAGAACATAGTGTGGTGAGAAGAGTTAGTTACTTTCAACTCACTGCTACATTCTGTACACAAATAATTTTTCCTAAACAGGATAGACATGAATGAAATATGCATGCTGCCTCTTACATCTAGTTTGGCCCTCAGCTCCATTAAAATTTGTAGAAATAAATTTGCAAATGTCAATACAGATTGAGAAATGTTTTTTTTTTCATTTTTTTCAGATTTTGGAATATTCACACATACATAATGCAATATCTTAGAGATGGAGCTGTAACTATGAAGACTAGGGGAGTATTAATTTTAGCTCAATTAAGTGGCTGCGTTACAAGCAGCCCAGGGATACCTTCCCAACATTTATGGAGGTGGGGAGACAAAGGACCGCAGAGGCAGAATTCCTCTATGAATTATACTTTATTAAGGGGAAAACACACACAATGCACATGCTCACACACTCACACGAGAACTAAGAAATAAAGGTGTTAGGTTGGAACAGAAAATAGGCTCCACTAATGGTGATAATTACCAGCAGCGAGGTTGCTCCTGTAGATGCGGTTTGGTAGCTGGAATATGGGACTCGGCCATTCATGAGTGCTCAGAAGGATAGCGATGAGCCGGGTCTAGTAGAGTTCAAAGTGACAGAGTATCTGCCTGTGAACTAAACTAGTCTGAGAAGCACTAAACTACTAAACAACTAAAGCAACTAAAACAACTAAAGCAAAACTGAAATATATCCATCCAGCCTCTGTTTAAACATCTCTAAAGAAAGTGGCTCTACTGCCCTCCAAAACAGTCAGCTCCTCTGTTGAGCAGCTCTTTTTGCCAGGAAGTTTCCCCCAATGATTTTTAAAAAATGTAATTTGAATATAGTTGTCCCTCCTATTTTGCGGACTCCCCATTAGCATCCCTCCTATTTCGTGGCTGGGAAGCCAGGAGGGATAAAATGGTGCATGTGCCCGGGGCTGAGCACAGGAGCGTGCTGCCATTAAAAACAATGGAGCTTCAATATTTGCAATATTTCCAATTCATGGGGTGGTGGTGTCTGGAACAGATCCCTCACAAATCGGAAGGGATGACTGTACATTATTTTATGACCTAGTCTCTGCTGCAGCAGGACACAAATCTGCTTCATCTTCTACATTACATCAATTCAAATATTTAAAGATGCAATCATATGACTTCTCAGCCCTGAAGCAGACAGGCAAGGAGTGGCCTCTGACCACTCTGGCCGTGATCGGGCAGCGATTGGACCTGGACTATGGTGACCGCACCACCCATTCTCAAAGAGTGCTGCCACCATGATCCTACATGGCCTGCTGCCAGGAGTGGATTAACTCCTCTCCTTTTTCCAGTGGCTTTGTGCTGCCTTTAGTGGCCTTGGAGCAGCTTCTGGATTTTTTGCGGTCATGCAGCATCTGAAGACCATGCCCCGAAGCAGCCAGAAGCTACTTGTTTTGGCCAGTCTTTGGTTTCTGGACCTTTTACCTCTTTTCCCCCAGCTGGACACATTTCAGCTTCTCAATGTCCTTCCTGAACTGTGCTGCCTAAAACTGGACACAATATTCCAGGTGAGATCTGATCAAAGAAGAATAGAATGGCACACCTATTTCCCTTGATCTGGGCACTGTACTCCTGCCGATGCAGACTACATGCATTAGTTTTTTTTGGGGTGGTGCATCACTCTGTTGACTCATGTTTAGCTTGTGACCTGCTTCTTTTTACATGTACTGCTTTCAAGTCAGGAGTAACCCATCCTGTGTTTGTCAATTTCATCTTTCCTGCCAAAATGTTGTATTTACATTTATCCTTGTTGAAATTCAATTTTGCTGAAATTCAGTTTTGGCCCAGCTCTCCAGTCTGTCAGTATCATTCTGAGTTTTGATCTTGTCTTCTGGAATATTTGTACCCACCCACCTGCTCCAATTGATGTCACCTGCAAATGTAATAAGCATTCCTTTTATTGCATTATCCATGTTGTTTATAAAGATGTTGAACAACATCCAGCCTATGGTACCCCAACTAGTCATTTCTCTCCAGGAGAAAGAGGAAACATTATTGAGCATTCTTTGGGTTTGGTCTGTCAGCCAGTTAAAAATCCACCTAGCTCAAATTTTACCAGCTTGTCTATAAGAATATCATGGGGACCATGCCAAAAGCCTTACGGAAATCAAGATAGACTATACCCACAGCATTCTCCTGATCTACCAAGCTGGTAACTCTATCAAATAACATGAATTGTTTTTGAGAGATCTGCATACTGGCTCTTAGTAATCACAGCATTTCTTTCTAAGTGGTCGCAAATTGACTAATTATTTGTTCTCGATCCTTTCCTGGTATTGAAATCAAAGCCAGTAGTTGCTTCCCCCCCCCCCCCCATTTGAAGATGGAGACAATATTCACCTTCCTCCAGTCTCCTGTTCTCCCAGAATTGCCAAAGATGATCAACAGCATCTTGCATCTGCAAGTTCCTTTAGTACCCTTGGTGCAATTCATATGGCCCTGGAGATGAGTTCACTTAGAGTAGTTATACATTCTGGGCTGCAGTCTTCTTGTTGTTGTGACTTTTGTTCTATTTTTCTATTTTGTTCTATTTTTATGAGGCAGAACACTGTTTTCCTTTGGAAGAAGACTAAGCAGTTCCATCTTCTCTCTGCCACCTATTAGCATTTCCTTGCTCTTTCTCTTGCTCTAAACATCTTAATCCATGGTTTGCATGTTAAGACCCTGAATGTTAAGAACCAACATTAAACTATAGTTCCCATATTCAGACGTAAGAGATAATTGTAGTTTAAGCCAACAGATATCAGTCTGCCACAACTGGCATATCGAGGGATTTGTGTGCAGCAAGCCTGGGGCTTGTTTCTGATCTAGTAAGGAATATTCAGTTCTAAATGGGGCATTAGTTGGAGACAATATAGTAGGTGAATTAATGGGGCTCCATTATGTATTTCTTGAGCCTTAATATATTCTCATGAGATTCTAAACCAGGGATGAGAATCATGTGGCCTTCCAAATGTTGTTGACCTGCAGCTCCCAGCAGTTTCCAGCACTTGCTTTCTTGGAGGCAAGAAAACATCTGAAGGGCTTCACAATTCCCATCTCTATTCCAATCATTACATTATTTAAAAAAAAAAAAATAACAGATGATACTTATGATGCAAGAGTTTGACTTTTTGTCCCTGAAGGAGAATGTAAAGCCCTGTTTTAAATTACTCAGAAGAACTGACAGTTCCACTATTTTTAAGAGGCAAAAAGTTCTCTGGATTTGAACCATAGTTTTTTTCCTCTCTCGCCCCCAACAGCAGGGTTGGCTTTGTTTGGCTGTTCTTTCAGAAGGCCCCTGGAGGATCTTTTTCACAGCTGTGGGGCAGGTTGAAACAAGCTAACCAACCAACTAAGGTTGTCCAGATTGTAAACTGGCAACCAAGCACTGGGGGCTTGGGAACTGATGTGGAGGGAGGTGCATTAGTGGAGGAGAAGGAGCTGCAAAGTGGACTGAGGAAATGGTGTGCATGAAAACACATAAGTTATGCATTATCTTGCTTCAGATGTGCCATTTTAATGTTTAAAAGAGGGCAAAAGAGATTTGAGTAGGGAGGCTTGATCTTGGTTGTCTTCAGTATTTCATGTACTGAAAAGCTATATATCCATGTTATTGGGTTTGATGTTGTTAAATATATAATAGCACTGTTGTCAATGCCAGTCAAACATTTACAGTTTTGAAGCAAATAAATTATGCCTTTAGTATGAAAATTGGGTCTGTTGAGCTATATGTTAGATTCCAGTTCTGTGCACCCTTATATAGGAGTAAAATCCCTTGTATACAGTGAGATTTACTTCCTAAATATGTATAGGATTATACTCAGAGGAGTAGTCACTCAGTATGTAGAAAAATGACATGACTTCTAGGTGTTTATTCTTTAGTCTTGAGCTCCTGGGCATAAGATCATTATTTGACTTTGAGATCTTGGTGCTTTTTAGTTAGTTCTTTTGTTGGTTATAATTACCCACCCTGAGAATTTTTATTGGAGAGAAGCATAAAAATATTTGAAATAATGAAATATAAAATATTATGATAAACAGTTAACGTTCAGTAGAAAACCTTATTTGCTTCAACAAGCATCTTAGTTTTTTTTTTTTTAAACACTGGTCATGAGATTTGTCTTTGTCTAACTGAGAAGTTCCTATAATTTAATTAGCTGGCACTCTTCTGTTGTTGGCACTGGGTCTCCTGCTGACTATGCTTCATTCCACAGACAAGAGATAGCACATGATGCACAGCTGCAGACTGTCCAGCTGCTTCCATCAGCTATGTGCAGGCAGTAGTGGGAAGGAGTCTATAATTTGGCCAGTATGAAGAATAGAAGCCTCTTCAAAGAGGTCAAGAAGGTTATCTCAAAACATGACTTCAGGGGAAAAGATGGGGGAATCCCTGTTAACATTACCTGGAGCTTTGAGTCAGGGGGAGCTTATGGGCTTGGAGGGCTGCAAAAAGGGGGCTGGACCCACATGCAGTTTGTGGCCTGCAATTTCCCCTACCCCCATCCCCAAATAATGCACGTTTGTGTATACCTGTCCCCAATATACACATTTTTCCCCACACTCTTCTGTAACATGTGAATTTCTGTGCTGCAAAGCACATTCCAGCATTCTTAAAAGTATGGATGGTGTGCAAGCATTGTCCAGTTGGTGTGTTCAGGAGGTGTGAATTGGTTCTATTTGGATGGAATGAATTTCTCCTCTGTCCCTACTCAGCATGCACTACAAAGGGATCGAGGGTGTTTGCCTAGAGCATCTTGGTGGCATTGCACATAGCAAGTTCTGTCTCCTGGAACTAGCCTTACCTGTTTTTGTTCAGCCATTACAAACCTATTTCTTTGCCATGCTGCCATAATCTGAATGTTAGTTTCATTGGTTTGGATCACCAGATTGGATTGCTACCTTTTGTATTTGATTCTGTCCTGCTTCTGCCTTGGACCAAAGTGCTCATGGAAAATAAGCTCCCCTGTCTAGGTTCTGCACAATTTGACAGTTGCCCCCATATTTTATTGTTACATTTGACTAGAATAATGCTATTGCATGTTGTTGCATCAGTTGTGTTTACCTATTGTTGGCTCGCAATTCAACACTTGATTCAAAGCATGTACTGTACTTGGTAACTAGCCAAAATAATCTCAGCCTCATTGTGATTAATGCTCTTTTACATTGTGGTGCAGGACTAGTATTGTTGTTAGACAATCTTCAGGCCTACTTTCTCTTTGCCTCATGAGCTTCTGAAAAAATAGTTAAAGTGGGTCCTTGGTATCCGCTGGAGTTTGGTTCCAGGACCCCTGTGGCGATATCAAAACATAGGGATGCTCTGGTCGCATGGTAAAATGGTACCCTTATATAAAATGGCAAAATCAAGGTTTGCTTTTTGGATTTTTTTGGGGGGGGGTAGGAATATTCTCAGACTGGTTGAATCCATGGATGAAGAATCCATGGATACAGAGGACCAACTGTTTTTTAAAATATCAGAAATTGTTGGTCTTCTGTCCTGAGCAGATCATTCATTTTCTGTATCAGTAGTAGGGATCATTTTCCAGATGTCATTTGATTCCAAGTCCCAGTAGCTCTAGCCATCATAGAAAATGATGAGAAATATTGGAGAAATTCCAGCCCAACAATGTCTGGAAGGCAGCAGGATTCCTTCTCCTGCAGATGAGGCCACTTGGGCTGGGCCAGTTGCTGGAGGGGACGCATCGGGTCAGTGTTGGCTCTTCTGCCTGGCCAGGGGAGGTGGTTGGCTCCCGGGGGGGCACTGCAGGTATTTTCTGGTGCCCAGATTGGTTGTCCAGGCTGTTGGGGGTGGTGGTGGGACTTCCAGTAGCCGCTTAGGACTATAAATCCCAGCGGCCTTTGTGGCTGTAAGCCTCGCCTCTTCACCCTGGTTGGTGGTCTCCCTGATTGGTTGGGAGGCCGGGAGGAGTGGGACTTCCGCCCACCCTGGGTGCTGATTGGTAGCTGGGCCTATTTAAGGCCATGTGGTTGGGGCAAACAGTGCCATTCCAGCCTAGCTGTCCCCACCCTTCCCAAATTAGTTGGTTTACAGGTTTCTTGAGTGCTGTCACAACTTTTTAGGGGTGGTAGCATGGGTCACGGATCTGGTGGGCATGGTATCCTGTACTGGGAAGCACAGGATTGGGAGTTCTGGGGGACCTAGTGGTGCTGGGAGCGTGAGGTGTTGCCATTGCGGAGGCAACTCCTAACAGCACCCCCTGATGACAAAGGGGGGGGGGGGAAATGCAAAGATGCGATCAGCTAACCCCTTCTGTCATCCTGAAGCCTGGCCATGACTGGGCCACTTGATTCATCGAGCAACAGGCGGGTTGGTTGATGCCAGATCCAAACCCATGCATTTGAGCTGTACTCAAGAAAGTTGTGGCCCTTTCCTGCCAACTGTGTGTCCTGTGTTTCCTTTCTGTGACATCTCACCTCCCCTGCAATGTATCTTGCATACTTGTAAACCATGAACACTTTGGGGTTGTCGTTGTTTTTTTCCTCTTGTGCAGCTTGAACTTTGTCAGGCCCATATGGCAAGTGGCCATGCATGACTGGGCTTTGTTTGTCCAACTTGTGCAAGGATTGTACCGAAGTATGACTTTCCTGTCATGAGATGGCAAACTGTGGTCTTGATTTCATCTAATCCCTGAGGAAAAATGATATTGTCAGTGGATTCTTTGCACCCACCCATAGTAGAAAAAGCCACAGTCCAACCAGACAAATTAGAGAGTTTATATGAAGCTGGACACCTCTGGTCTTTAACTGGTGCTCTTATAGCATCCGTCTGAAAATTTGAGCTTGTTGTTATGTGCCTTCAAGTTGATTCTGACTTACGGTGACTCTATACTAGGGTTTTTCATGGCAAAATTTTTTCAGAGAAGCATTGATATTGTCTTGCTCTTTGGCTGAGAGACTGTGACTTGCCCAAGGTCACCCAGCAGGTTTCCATGGCTGAGCAGGAACCCTGTTGTTGTGGAGTCCTAGTCCTGCCTTCAAACCACTGCACTGTGTTGGCTCTCAGTATTTGAAATACTTTTCTACAAAATTCTTTTGAATAAAAGTTTTTGGTGGTTTATCATTCAGCCATTACTTGAAGAAGAAAAGTGAGGGCAGAGAATGAAACGTTATGCTTTTAGCTTTGCCCATACCCTCCCCCCGTGTAATTGCGTCTAGTTTCCCATATTATTGGGCAAATGCTATGGATAGTTTGCACTACATATATAACCTTCCTATACTTGCATTGCCCCTTCATGGGAACAACTAATTAGGGCCTTTGCAGATTGCCAGAAATAGTGCAAATTGAGTCCACTTTAAGGGTTAGGGTTAGTGCTAGGGAATCATGGGAATTTTTTTTTTCTGAGACATTGAGCCTTCTCTGTCAGAGAGCTCTGGTGCCACAATAAACAACAGTTCCCATGATTCCCTAAGCCTTAAAGCGGACTCAATTTGCACTATTTCTAGCAGTCTGTAAAGGCCCTAAGTAAGACTTGGGTAGTTAGTATTTAACATTTAATTACTTCTAATGACCACACTGCAACCATCTAGATTAGGTGTTCTCAAATGGTGGGGCAGGACACCTGGCAGGGGCACAAGATTTGCTCAAAGGGGCACGAGACTTGGAGACCCTGACCCCTCTTTCTCTTCCCAATTTTTTTATATGTGTAAAATTTACACATGTGTTGAATTAAATATTGAATTTACTTAAATAAAACAGTTCTAATTTTAACAATGTTATTTCCTTATAAAATGTTAAAATATGAATATACATGAATGTGTGAAAGAAAATACACACACTAAACAAACAAAATATTTTTATTCACATACCATATCAACTGGGGGAGTGTGCAATGTCCACATGCAGATGTAAAGGGGGCCACAAGGGTAAAAAGTTGCAGCACCACTGATCTAAATAACTGTTCAGTTCTATTTACATTGACTTTTATGCCTGGAAGAGCAAGGTGTGGATCAACATAGCTATAGCTGTCTAAACTATTTCTCTGTCCAGCAGAGGGAAGCACAAGGATGAAAAATATATTGGCTTTGGATTGCAGATGTCAGCAGTTGTACAAGAAAAGGCTCTCACTTCCAAAGATGCTCTTCCTCCTCAACCTGCTTCTGATTTTGCTAAAATGGTTTTATGGTTATGAGATATAAGTTGCATTATTAATGTCAATCTTTGTGGGCTAAATTTATAGAGAATTGTCTTTATCTTTGCAGTGGTTTTGACTTCAGTTGTGTTTTCAGGTCCCAGCTATATAATTTCTTGGATGCTGCTGGATTAAGAAGCCAGGGGCTGCTTAAATTGGTCTTCAACTCCAGAACAGTGGAGCAATCTGAACATGAATAAATTGTTAGTGCTGTTTCACTACAGCAGTTTATACAGAGCAAAACACCTTTGGTCTTGTATTATAATTTCACAAAAAACTTTAAGATTACTAGAGCTATTATGCGATTTTGTACTCTCTAGGCAGAGCTGAAAGATTAGTTTCATTGGAAAAGCAAAGGATTGAAAAGAGGGAACATAGGTGGATTTGATCAATGATCCACTGAGTGCAGCTTTCAACTATCAAGCCTCTGGGTCTGAGGCATTGGTAAATTGGGTATGAAGATGATAATTCTCCCCGGAAACTTTGTGTAGATGTGTTCTTTAGGCGATATGGATATAGTAGGGCATCTTATGTTGTGCTAGACTCAAATGCCAGACCTGCTTGTTCATTGTGTTAGAGAGATGATTTCTATGCAACTGAAGATATCACATATTCACATTGCATGTTGCAAGTATTATTCACATTGATATCACATATTCACATTGCATGTTGCAAGTGCTTTTCATGAAGGAAACCTGCATCACATCTTGTGAATCCTGTTGTCCCCTTTCATGGCTAGGATTTCCATTTTAGTTAAATGGCAACAGAATATGGCGTCATACTTCAGCTGATTATTTATGAAGCCATTGCTCAGTGTTCAGCACTTGATAAAGAGATATATATTAAGATTAAGAGAGATATATTTATGAAGTCATTGCTCAGTGTTCAGCACTTGATAAAGATATATATATATATATATATATATATAATTGCAGTTCCCGGAATACCTCAACCAGTATGGCCCCATGCTATCTAAGGAGATTCTGGGCAATGTAATGTAATCCAAGCTCTGAGAGTGCTGCTGTTTTCTCTAAGAATTCAAAAGACTTTAATATACAAATGTGGTCCTGAATTGCAGTAAGTTTGTGCCAAAGATGGAAAGCTGCATACTGTGCATCTCTCTTAATTGTTGTACCAATTGTGCTTTTCTGTCATTACACAGTCTAGAATTGTTCACCAACTAACAGAAGGGGGCAACAACGGGGCAAATAAAGGGGTTGGGAGAAATTTATCAGAAATGTTCAGTTTAGTGTGAGAGCTGGTTTAATGATGCGAAGCAGGTGTTTTGTGGTGTTCTTTCTTTAAAATACTCTCATGTGGCAGTTCTGAGCTGCCTCTTTGCAACCTTTTGGTCATGTTTCTGGGTCTGGAATACTCATGGGAAAGGAGGAGGAAGGTAATGTCAGTGACATTAATGTCTTAGAGCTGTTTACAATCAAGCTTGAACTCAGCCTCACATTCTGAATTCAAGGTTACGCATATATATCAATGATTCCCAAAGTGGGTGGTACGCCCCTTGGGGGCATTGGACAGATCCAGGTGGATGGTGAAAGAAAAATGGGTCCACAGGGGGGAGTGAGGGAAAAGGTGTTGGCAATAGGACCTTCAGTCAAAATATTGGTGTGCATGAAAGACAAGGGGAACCAGTAGCCTTTAGGGCCATGGTGGGAATGAGGATTGCATGAAACCTCTTTTCAGGGTCTCTTAAAACCACTGTGCAGCCTCACTGATTGCTTTGCATGATGGTGTCCCCTCTCTTCACCTACCCATGCAAGCTCACTTTTAGCTGTGTTTTTTTGCTAGTAGCAGCAGTGGTGGTGGTTGGGAAACTCTCATGAGGGTTGGGTGCAGGGCATCACTTCTGTGGCTCAGAGTGGTGCCATTTTGGAACAGAATGATTTGTTGGTGCAAGGAGTTAGAGCACATGGTGGTGGGGAGAAGCAGCAGCAGAAAGTAGCTTTCAAATTTGAGACCCTGCCTCAGCTTTTTGAACTTTGCTGGGAGTTGGCCTGCAGGTTGGAGCTGCCCTGTTGCTCCTGCTTTCTTTCACCAGACAGGCTGAGAGAAGAGGTAGCAGATGAAACAATGTGTGTGTGTGTGACACTTGAAGCTGTATGGGGAAGATATTTCTCTGGGGAAGGAGGGTGGGAGTATTCGGGGTTGGTTTTTAGAAAGAGTCCTTTGTCTTGGAATAGATCCTGTAGTTAAAATCTTTCTGTTTCCCTGTCCACAATAATCTTGAGTCCAGAGAACGTGGCCACCCCAGCAAAGAAGGACTGAGAGTCCTTATTCTCTGGGGAGAAGCTTCTCCCTTTGCACGCTTAAGAGCTGTGACTGAGCAGTCAGTTGAGCAGCAACCAAGAAGCTTCTAGCCTGTCCTGGACTTTGCTGCAAGCCCAGCACATGTGAGAGGCTTCTTAGTCACTGCTCATTTGCTGCTCCCAAGATGACTGGGTGCAAAGGGAGCAGTGACCAAGATTGGTTGTTCTGAATTTGCTGTAGAACAATAGGCCTAATATCAAGAAATAAGTGTTGTGCAGAGTGCTAGGCTTATCATCCATGGAAAAAGGGGGAAGTACCCCCCAAAAAGTTTGTGGACCACTGATGTATACATTCTCAATCTAGATTCAGTTATTACTGTCTGGGTCCCACACTAGCCATTACAGGAAATGTGGCACTGGGAGTAACCCTGCCATGATGAAGGCAGCTTGTAATGGCAATTATCCATCAATCAATCACTATTTATAGCCTGCTTGTTCCCTAAGACTGGGACTCAAGGCAGCTTATAGGATTTAATATAGTATAATTATAACAATCAAGCAGTGTTATCTCACAATGCTTTTGTGTGGAGTGGTCATGCAGAGAGATGGACTAATGTCCCTTACAGTCCATTCCATCTCTAATAGCCTTATTGCATGAGAAAAGAAAGTGGAAATGGAGCCAGAGAGTAGTGGCTTTCTTCATACCTTACCACATGATGTTGCAGCACTAATTCTCTTCCCATGGAAGATGGTTTTGAAAAGTGTGTATTTGTCTAGCTGGAAAAATCCATTCGACAAAAGACACACTTTTACAACTGTCTGCTATGGAAAGAGAACTGAAACACTACAGTGTCATGTGGTAAGGCATGGAGAAAACTGCTACTCTCTGTTTCCACTTTCTTTTCTTGTGCGATAAGGCTCTAAGATTCTGACCTCTTATCTCCACTCTTTTATGTAGATCTCAAGCTGAAGAGCTAGGAAATGTTGTGCTCTGAGTTCATAATGAATAGATGCCTGGAAAAGTGGACAATAGTAGACTAGGGACATTGTTGTACTGAAAAGACAATGGTAAATTCTGATTACACATTATCAGATCATCAGTTAGGTATCTAGGCAGAATAGCTCTGTCCAACATGGTTGGCCATTAGCTACATGATTTGCTTGCTGCTCGTAGTTTTTCAGGATTTATAATTGTCCTTAAGCATATAAAGATATGAAAGGATTCTACAAGGGAAGACACATAGTCTCCCAGATAACCAGAGAGAGAGAGAGAGAGAGAGAGAGAGAGAGAGTGTGCTCTGGAGTAGAATGGGGAGCTGTCTGGTACAGACACATATCCTGGGAACTACAACATTCTCCACCGCAAAGCTAACAAACCACAAGGATTCATTAAGGTCAGCTAGACAGAAGCTTCTCCAGACAAAGATTTACAACATTATCAAAAGACCTTGTATGGCCCATGCTGAACAGAGATGAAGAAATCCCCTGCATGGTTGATGATTTATTGCATTTGAGTGAATACAGACAATTTGCATTATAAATATTTGAAGTGCAAACTTCAGTTAAGAAGTACAGTTGCCCCTCCGTTCTCGCAGACTTGAAGTCTGTGGTTTTACATATTCATGGAGGGGTGACTGGACTGGAAATAAGAAATAGAACTGGTGTAAACAAGACTTAAATAATTAAAAGGTCTATATGGAGGTCATATTTTAGAAAAGGGGAAATAAATATTGTCCCTGATGCTAGAATTTAAACAGAGAATGATTTGCATGACATCACAAACATGGCCGCCAGAAAACTGTCCAGAGATGAGCTAGATGAAATTGACCTGGTACTCATTAAAATTCAAGAGATGAGATGTTTTAGATGTGAATAAGTGTGTAACAGAAAGTAATGGGAATTTAGAGAAGAAACTGAACTTGCTAAGATTAGAGGTTCCATGACAAGTAAATCATTTTAAAGAGCTTGCTGAAAAACAGTTTTAAAAGATCATGGTATCAGTTCAGAATCTCACAATTACACATAATCATGAAAATGAGATTTCTGCTGATTCAAAAGGAATGGACTTTTTATGGCAGGATCTGGAAAAGGAACACGGTAGAATTATGATGATGGAGTTAAAATGAAAGGAAATACAGAATGAGGCTAAGAGCCATTCCAGAAGATTTCACTGAGACAATCTTAAAAGCTTTTGTAAACTTATAAACAGCTGTGATGAAGAATTTGATAAGAAAATAGAAGCAATATATAGACAAAACTCTATTTATGCACTAAGGAAAAAAACTTCCAAGAGAGGTGATAATTTTCACACATAAAAGCATCAGAGATTAAATATTGAGACACACTTTAAGTAAATGCTTAAAATAAATGAGAATGAAATAATGTTTAAAGAAATTCCTGAAAGCATGCTGAAAAAAACCTAGAGAGTATTTTTGTTGGAGGTGCTCAGAAAAAGACACAATTGGTCCTATTCATTCATGGATTCTGTATCCATGCATTCAACCATCCACAACTTGAAAATATTTTTTTTTTAAATTCCCCAAAGCAAATCTTGATTTTGCCATTTTATATAAAGGACAGCATTTTACTACCTCATTGTATTTAATGGGAACTTCAATACTCATGAATTTTGGCATCCATGGAGGGTCCTGGAACCAAATTGGTCACTTCGATATATGGCAACAGCACCGAGAATATTGTTTGCTCACACTTGGAAATGGACTGAAGCACCAACGATGAAAGAAAGGATTGTTAATGTTGCTGAGTTAGCCCAAATGGCCAAATTAATTTGAATTTTAAAGAATAAGCCCATTGAAGACTTTTTCAAAGACTGGAAATGGTTTATGGATTTTTTAAACAATGTAATAATCTGTGGTTATGATTGTTAGTAATTTTAGTAGGATTATTTAAACAGATTTGTAATAATAGAGTAATATTTTTTCTCTTTTTTTGTTTTTCTTATCATTACAGTCAGGACAGGGGTTGGGAGTCAGAGCTTTATTATGTATTACTTGTATGTTTTCCCCCCCTTCCCCCTTCTGCTTGCCTTTCTTTCTTTCTTTCTCTTTCTTTTTTTCTGTTCTTTTTCTTACATCTGTTTTTTTATCTTTGTTTATTATATTGATCATAAATTAGACTGTACTAAAAGCTAATAAAAATAATCTAAAGAAAGAAAAGGAATATGGACAGAGTGCTACATTCAAATGGAAGTCATATAGGCCATTCCCTCCATGTTTCACCTGCTTATAGAAGAGCAATCCAATATAATAAGCACAGGCTTCAGCTGTCACTATTTACCAGAAGCATCATCTGTTTTTTTGGTACTGGCCAATTATTAAATTACTGTGCATAGTTTGCTTTGGGGGGATAATTTCAGGGATAGCTTTTAAACATGCTGTTAGTCTGAGTTGCTGGTCTTCCCATTGTGCAAATTTCACCATCTTTTCTCTCATAAATTTATCTCCAGAACTCTAGGATGGGGGCAGTGAGAAGCAGGGTGGCATCTGATTACAGAACCCATGGAGGCAAATGCAGGTGCATGAATGTTAAAACTCCATGCAACACATAGTTAAAATACCTTTTAGAACGGCTGATAACATATAATAGGGCAGCTATGATTTTCTAGTATCTGATCTAACCAGAGGAACATCCTTTTTGCTCTAGGGCAGCTATGATTTTCTAGTATCTGATCTAACCAGAGGAACATCCTCTTTGCTCTAAGCAGTTTCAGAAAGGCTAATGTCAAGGAGTTTAATGCATTGTATATGGCATCAGGAGACAAGTCTTCAGCAGCTCATGACATAGAAGGGGCACTGGATATGGATCACACCATGTAGTCCCTGGTGTCAGAACTGGAATGGTAAAGGAGTGTCCCCCTTTTCATTCATGAGATGTTGGAGAGTATCAAATGAGCTTTTGGTACTGTCTGTCCACAAGTTGATCCATGCCAGCTAAAACTGTAGTTGCCATTTTCCTGAAAGGGAGTATGTGTTTATGATAATTGAGAAACAAATGGATATTTGAAATGCCCACTACCTAGCTCTAGGCAGAGTTAAAAGATAAACTCGTGTGGGTGTTAGGAAAGGTCAAGCTAATTTTAAAACCAGCCAGATAGTAACTGTCATTAATGCACTGCCTGTGAATCAAACATTATGAGAACCATTCTGCCACTAAAATGTTAGCTGAGGCACTTTCAGGTTAGACAGACAGACAGATACACTCCATATAAGACTTAGCTGGTGGGTTTTTTGTTTGTTTGTTTTATCTTTTCTGGGTTTTTTGAGGGTGAACAGTTCTCAGAAAAGCAAGAGTCAGGTCCCTTTATATTTTCTTCCAAGTGATTTGTGTAATTAAATATAATTACCTCAAATGATCTTTAATTCCATGCCTCCCATAAGCCATAGGACTCTGCCCCCTGGGTTCACCATCACATCTTGTCCAGACTCTTACCCAGATTCCAGAATTGTTCCTTTAACAATTTGTTAAACCTTTGTGGTTGGGACAGAGCATTTAATACATATACACATTCTTTTCTGCTTTTCTGCAGGGGTAGGCAACACATTCTGGTTCAGTGTTTGAATGACTCTGCAGAGCTAAAGGAAAAGTGAGAGCATGAGAAAAATTAGAGTAAAGCAGAAAATAGTAGTTCCTGCTAATGACACATTCAAATTACACAATTTAGAAGTTATAAAGTTTGGTCTTTGCTTTATTTGCACTATCACATTAATCCAGTGTTGTAATTCCAATCCAGTAAAGTAGTAACTGTCCTCATACTACAGAAGCCTAAAGCTTGGCAGCTGATAAAAGTGAAATTTTGGTAGGGCAGCCCATGAAAAGGTCACCTTAGTGCTGCCATAAGTTGGAAATGACTTGAAGGCACACCACCACCACAACAACAAAGCCTTGAAACTCACTCAGTGCTGTGCTGAAAGTTTGTTTGACATTTGTTTTGATAGTCCTGGGCATCTAAACCAGGGGCCGGCAACCTATGGCCGCCGGGCTGGTTCCGGCCCAGGTCGCCTGACTTACCAGCCCAGGCAGACCCCTGCTGCCGCTGCTGCCGCCGCCACCGCACGTTTGGGCCTCCATGAGGCCGCGTGTGCCATGGCCGCCATTTTGATTTTCAAAATGGCGGCTGGGGTGCGTTTGCGCATGTGCAGGAGTACTGCGCATGCGCAAAGGCATTGTGTTGCCATTTTGGAAATCAAAATGGCGGCCGCGACATGCGTGGTGGCGGCCATGTGTGCCGCGGCGGTGGCAGCATGTGTGGGGGGCACGTGTGCGCAAGCGTGCACACCGCCATTCCCCCCCCTCGGCCCGGCAGAGAGGAGGACTTTGGGGAACCAGGCCAGGACTCAAAAAGATTGCCTACCCCTGATCTAAACCATTAAGCCATTGCATGGGAACACCATTAAGATCTGCACCTGGCTTGGAACTTGAAGCAAAAACTCCTGTGCACTCTAATGCAGGGGTAGGCAACCTTTCCCCTTTAAGGGCCGAGGGACTTCATCTCCCAGAATCCCAGGAGCTATTGGCCAACATGGGACCATTGGCCAACATGGCTGAGGCTTCTGGGAGCTGAAGTCCCTCGGCCCTTAAAGGGGAAAGGTTGCCTACCCCTGCTCTAACGGCTGTTGTAGGTGAACCCACTCCCCTTTAAAATTATGAGTGAAGTCTTTTAACTCTGTTTCATCCACTTCATCCCCATGTGTGTTCTCTAACACTGTATTGGTTATTATTAGGCCAAGGTGCAGCTGTGCCAATCTTTTACCTAAGCAGAAATTGAAGCTAAAAAGATAGGTGATACAGATCTTCCCCAATTACATGCACAGCAGGTTGGTAAAGAGAAGTAGTAACTGTTCTTATACTCCAGAAACCTAAAGCTTGACAGAGGCAGAGATGAAATTTTGGTGTGGTAGACACTAATGTACTAAGAATAATAGATTGTGAACCAGAAGAGCTTTGTTCTGAAGCCGGGGACATAATAAAAGAAGAATGGATAATGACACTTCCAACAGACAAAAGGAAAGTGAAGAAATCATGGATGACAGCTAAAATGCTACTAGTGATAAAGGAAAGAAGAGAAACAAAACAAAAAGGAGATAGGAATAAACTAAGAACCATGAATGCAACAGTACAACAGCTAGTGCGCAAAGATAAGGAAAATTACTACTACAACAAATGTAGAGAAATAGAAGACAACAACAAAAAGGGAAGAACAAGAGACCTATTACACAAGAATCAAGGAAAAGTTCAAACCAAGGACGGGGACACTCTATGACAATACAAATAACATAATTCAAGACCAGGAAGGAATAAAAAGACATTGGATGCAATACACAGAAGAGTTATATAAAAGAGGTGACAACATGAAGGACACATGGAAGGAAGAGCCATATGAAGACGAACTCCAAATTCTAAAAAGTGAGGTGGAAGCTGCAATAAAGGAAATGACAAGAAACAAGTCTCCAGGAACAGATGATATTCCAATAGAACTGTTGCAATCCACATTGACAGAGTCAACTCTAGTGCTAACCAACATATGTCAACAGATTTGGGAAATAAAACAATGGCCAACAGATTGGAAAAGATCAATGTACATCCTCATCCACAAAAAAGGAGACACAAGAGACTGCAGCAACTATAGAACCATAGCACTAATCTCCCATGCAAGCAAAATTATGCTCAAAATACTGCAACATAGTCTCCAACCTTACAGGGAGAGAGAAACCCCAGAGGTCCAAGCAGGGTTCAGGAAAGGAAGAGGCATGAGGGATCCCATTGCAAATATAATGGAGTGTAGCAGAGAGTTCCAAAAGAAAATCAGTATGTGCTTTATAGACTACAGCAAAGCCTTTGGCTGCATAGATCATGAAAGGCTATGGAACGCCCTTAAAGACATGGGAGTGCCAACACATCTGATAGTCCTAATGACGAATCTGTACCCAGGACAAGAGGCTACTGTCAGAACAGAACATGGAGAAACAGAATGGTTTCCAATTGACAAATGAGTCAGACATGGCTGCATCCTATCACCCTGCCTATTCAACTTATATGCAGAGCATATTGTAAGGAAAGCAGACTTGGACATGGAAGAGGGAGGAGTGAAAATAGGAGGAAGAAATATCAACAATCTGAGATATGCTGACAACACCATAATACTAGCAGAGAACCTCACAGACCTAGAACAACTACTAAGAAAGATCAAAGAAGAAAGTGCAAAGGCAGGCTTACTGTTGAACATAAAGAAAACAAAAATAATGACCACAGAGAACTCACACACATTCAAACTAGACAATGAGGAAATAGAAATAGTAAAAGAGTTCTCATATCTGTGATCAAACATTGATCAGAACAGGGACTGCAGCCAGGAATTCAGGAGAAGATTAAGAATGGGGAGGGTGGCTATGAAAGAACTAGAAAAAATCCTAAAATGCAAAGACATACAACTCAGTACAAAAGTCAGAATCATACAAGCCATTGTATTCCCTATTACCATGTATGGATGTGAGAGCTGGACAGTCAAGAAAGAAGACAGAAAGAAAATCAACACATTTGAGATGTGATGCTGAAGAATAGTGCTGAGCATTCCATGGACAGCCAAAAGGACAAACAAATGGGTCCTAGAGCAGATTAAACCAGAAATAGCCCTAGAGGGAGACTGGGCCTCTTTGCTGTGATTGGTACCTAAAAGCAACTCCTCCTAGGAGTTTATCACACGAGGGATTAACAATGATTAACCTGTGAAAATCATGCAATTGACATTAAAATGTATTTAAAATGAAATTAACATAAGTGCACTTTAATCATGTTTTGTCTCAATGTCATGTGAAAAGCATTTGCGCAATTGTGCACGAGTGTGGGTTAATCACGGATTCTGCACACGATAATAGTGCTTTGTGTGCTGTCATGTGAAAACCATTAGCACAATTGCGGGTTAATCACAGGTTAAATCACTGTTTATACTCCCCCCCCCCCATTTGATAAACTCCCTAATGTTGGCTGGCCTACCCTTCATTTCCATTAGATTTGCAGAACGATGTACATTTGTCAGAACCACTTTAGAGTGTGAATTGGGTTTTTCTTGGCAAGAGCAGCCTCCAGCCCTTCCTTTCCAACCAGAGTCTGACTGCAACTTGAGATCAGCTGGGAATATCTTTTTAAAAAGTCAGAAAGATGAAGTAGCATCTTTTTACTCCAGCCAGCTGAAGCTAGAAAACAGTGAGTGTGAGAAAGGAGCTTTGATCACTTGGCTTTTGGCTGTGGAAACAGAAATGCTCACTAAAGCCACTTGGCTCATTTTCCTAATCCAACCTGGCTTCATAGAAGGACGGTGGTGGTGGTGGTGGCAGTGACTGTGGGGTTCCCATGGGACGACAACATCACCATTACCAACTGCTGATAGTGCTGTAACCTCATGCATGTCAAAGGAAAGCTCAACCAGTGGCTTTCACTGAGGAAGATAAGGGTTCACACAGTTGTTTCAGCAGGATGGAAACCTTCTGTCATGACTTTAGGTGTCACAGGTATACCCATGAAATCCATGTTAACTACTGAAGAAAAACTTCCATCATTTCCCCAGGAAAACATCTATGGAATTAGAACTGGAGATCAGAACAACAGAGAAAATGTGGAAACAAAAGAAAGCAGGTAACATTAGCTATAAAGTGAAAGCTGTCAACAACAATTAGGAATCAGTATTTAGACTTTCTCTCTCTTGTTACTAACAGAAAGAGACTATTCAGGTCAGTAATGGACACACTGGGTGATCTTGAATATATCACTCTCACCGGGTGCTGTTTTATAAGGTTGAAATAAACAGTTACCTTTCTATTTTACATGGTTAGTATATGAATTGAGGACAGTTGATACCCTGAACTAGGGATAGAATGGGCTTTATAGATATGCATGAATACAAAATACTCCTTTTGTTATTATCTTGATAGAGTGGGTACCACTGCAGCATTTCTCTTTCCTATATTACTGGGAATCAAAAACTGTATAGCCTATGGGAAAAGCTGATGAAGTAAAGTCACACCAAGTTTTTTTTTTTAAAAAAGTGATCAGGGAGGCAGGCAGGATTGCCAGAAAATCAGAGCCTAGTTAGCTTAATATTTGTTTCAAGGAAATTGTTGGAAAGCTGTTGTGCTTGTATCTTGGTTGTGGGGTTTCCTTGGGAATTTGGGTGGCCATTTAAAGACAGAATGCTGGACAAGATAAAACTTTGGTCCATAAAGGGGGAGAAATCCGTAATTGAGGGTTTGATTGTTTGGTGATTTAGAATTTAGCCTATTTGTTGTCTATGACTCTTATTAACAAAAATATGGGAGTATTTTTCAATCTCCTATTGTCTGAGGAAAATAATAAGAAATTGTCAAATTGCTCTTCCTTCTCAAAATATACTCAAGTAAATATGTACAACTAAATTGTTTATATTTGATAAATACAGTCCCCCCCATCACTTTTGCCAATGGAGAACAAGTGGAACAATGCATACAAGAAGACAAAATTGTACTTTGGAGAACAAAAAATGAATGAATTTCTGGGTGGGGGGGAGGGAAATAAGGAACTGAGATGTTTCTCAGCCTTTTGGTTAAGACCAAATACAGTATCTGTTCAAAAGAGTTCATCTACATATTAGTAGTTAAAAACTGCATATCAAGTGTGTTTGCATATTTCTGTCTATTGGTAATTGTGTAGTATATTCATATATCTCTGTTTGCTGTTGAGCATTGTATATTCATATTTTGGGTCTGTTTATCTTATTATAAAGGGCTAAATAATTGTACATTATTGCGGCTGGGTTTTTTACTATTGTTGTCCGTCGTGTGTGTTTTGTACAAAGGTAAATCTACTATTTCATCCCTGCATGCAAAGATAATTACTGATGCTTTCTGTCTGCTGAGGGGAAAAAAAGAGCATTCCTCTACAGTTGTTGCTTGTTGTTATTTGCTATTAAGTCAACTTCAAATCATGGCAACCTTATGAATGAGAGACCTCCAAATCCCCCTATCATCAACAGCCCTGCTTGGATCTTGCAGACTCAGGACCATTGCTTCCTCAATTGAGTCTGTCCACCTGCACTGTGGTCTTCCTCTTTTCCTACGACCTTGTACCTTACCAAGCATTATTGTCCTTTCTAGTGAGTCATCTCTTCTTGTGATATGGTCAAAGTATGACTATCTCAGTTTAGTCATTTTGGCTTCTTTTTAGCAGTCCAGTCTATCCATAGATTCTCCAGCACCACATTTCAAATCAGTTTATTTTCTTCATATCAACTTTCTTCATTGTCCAGTTTTCACAACCATACATAGAAATGGGAAATATGATGGCATGGACAATCCTAATTTTAGCATTCAACAATATATCTGTACATGTCAGAGAAAAAAATACAATTCCCATGATTCTCTAGCACTGAGCCAGGACAGTTAAAGTGGCCTCAATTTACACTATTTTTGGCAGTCTGCAAAGGCCCTAAGTTATACATTCCTGTACAACAGACTCTGTAATTTAAACAAAAGGAAACCTTGTAATGGTTATGCTGGGCAGCCATACTTTCAAGCATGTTAGGAACTCAATTTAGATTTGATTCCTTTCCTCTCCCCACCACATAATTTCTATTTTATATTTACTCTTTGAACCATACCAGAACTTCCTCAAATCTCTTTGCAGCCTTTGTTTTGTACTAGTTTCTGTCACAGAGTTGTTTAAATAATATGAATGCAAGATGCTACAGTTAGATTTCCTTAAAAAAAAAAAGGAAACAGCGAGAGGAAATTTGGAACTTGCTATCCCATGACATGCTTCTGCTGAGTTAAGGGAAAGGAGGATCTGTTTAAGGAAGAGAATGAACATACTTCATTATAAGAAGAGGGCAAGAATTACAATTTTGCCACAAGAAATAAAAATAAAGTTATTACTAGCTCCCATGAGCACCCAATATCCAGTTTCTGAAAAGGCTTCTTGTCACTTCTCTACAAGATCCTATGCTTTAACAGGTAGCTGCATGGCCATCTGTTGGAGGTGCTTTGATTGTGAGTTCTTGCATGGCAGGAGGTTGGACTGGATAGCCCTCTTCCAACTCTATGAGTCTATTATTCTAACCCTACATATTCCAGTCATAAGTTTATTGTGTTTCTTTAAATCATGATTTAATCATTCAGCTACTGCCAATATTGAAACATTGCAAAATTACTGAGACCTTAAAGGTGTGATTGTGTGCCTATTTAATTTGCACTGCAAGGTTATAATGGAGAATACAGTGTTTGATTGTGCCTTGGGGAACCAATGTTAATTCCACTTTAACCTGATTTATACCTCTCTTGAAACTTAACCCATAAACTGTAACCATATGGTATTTGGAATATAGTAGCTGCATAGGATTAATTCAAAATTCGCAAAAATTTGTTGGCCAAATAAAATGAACAAAAGACACCTTGCAAACTTTCAAAGCTTCATTGGCTTCCCCAAATGGGATTCTCTTCTGAAAAGCTCCACTCCAATTATTTTGTGAAGGGAATAAAATGTCAGCCTGTGATTCCAGGTCTCAGAGAGGAGTGAATAGAAGAAGCAGAAAATCAGTATAGATAGTTCAGTGCTTAAAGCTGTGGATTAGATACAATAAAATTTAATGGTATATAATTTTAGGAAAAGTCTCTATTGTTATGTGCCTCCAAGTTGTTTCTGATTTATGGTGACCCTAAGATGAAACTGTCATGGGGTTTTCTAGGCAAGATTTGGTCAAAGGGCCTTTGCCTTCCTCTGGGGCTGGGAAATGTGACTTGTCCAAGATTATCTACTGAGTTTCAGTGGCTGAGATGGGATTCAAACCTGTTCTTCAGCATCCTGGTCCAACACTCAAACCATTACATGATGCTGGCTCACCAAGTGTCTGTTAGCTTTCAGTTGTGGATCTCTTTTCTCTCATTGGCCAGAATAACTGGATGGTGAGAGAAATCTTGTGAAGGAAAAGGAGGGGGCAAGAAAATCAAGGGAAAGAGCCAGATTTTTTTGTGTGGAGGAATACCCTCCCAAATTTCCTCTTCCCAAATTCTTGATTCCAGCTTAAAGCAGCTCTTTGTAGCATGCACTATTGATGAGCCTTAAAACTAATACATTATGGTTTCTGTCTTGTGTTACAGAAAGAGGATCAAAGGGGAATCTTGACCTAACAGAACTAATAGGAGTTCCACTTCCACCTTCTGTCTCCTTTATCACTGGGTATGGAGGGTTTCCAGCATACAGTTTTGGACCAGAAGCAAACATAGGCCGTCTGACAAGAACTCTGATACCTCAGCAATTCTACAGGGATTTTGCCATCACTGTTACAGTCAAACCAAATAGTGATCGTGGAGGGGTATTATTTGCCATAACTGATGCATTTCAGAAGACAATTTACTTGGGCATCAGACTGTCACCTGTGGATGATAACACTCAAAGAATCATTATGTACTACACGGAACCTGGTTCTCACATATCCCGAGAAGCTGCTTCCTTTAAAGTCCCAGTGATGACCAACAAATGGAATCGCTTTACTATGGCTGTAGAGGACAATGACATTGTCTTGTTCATGGACTGTGAGGAATATCACAGGGTCAATTTCCAGAGATCACCTTATGCCTTGCTCTTTGAATCCAGCTCAGGAATATTTGTTGGCAATGCAGGAGCAACAGGACTGGACAGATTCACTGTAAGTATGCTGCATGGTAAATTTGTGGATTATTCTGCTGCTGGTGTACCACAACATTTATAAATGAAATAGGTGGGTTCTGTTGTCCTTAAAAGGTGCAAAAGTAAAAGAGAAAAGACAGAGTGGCAACATTGACAGAGTGGAAAAGCTAGCAGGAGCAGGCAGTGCTTGTGGCTGCCTGTCTTTTAGAGCAAAGAGATAGATGGGGGGAAAGACAGCAGACTGAGAGGGGACAGGCATGCAAGTGCCAAACCATTTGCTATGTAATGCCCTTGCGAATGGGCATAGTCCTTCTGATGGTGAATGGAGGCAACACCATGTTAAGTGGTAGAAAATGTGTACCGTGCATGTTTTGTGTTTGAAGGAGTTGCACTGAGAGAGTATTGTAGGATGTTAGGTGGTGGAGGAGAGATGAGAAGGAGAGGAAGAGAGGGAAATTGGGCAGCTAATTGTAAGTATACAATAGTCACTGGATAGTGAGCAGTAGGGACACTAGGCTAAGTGGAAGACTGGAACAGCTGCTTGTAGGTAGCAGTGTGGTTACAGCAGCATGCAAAGGCAGAGGAAGATAAGTATGGTTGTGAACAAAAAACATACCAATGAGAAATTGTCACTTAGGGGCTATGCAGATGGGCAAAAAGAGGTGCTTTGAGGGTGACTTGTAGACATGGTGTTTAGATGACGCATGCCTAACAGTCGCCAGGAAAATGCCCTCTAGCCATCGTATGCCAAGAAAAGCCGCTCCAAAAAGGAGCCTCTTTTTCCTGCTCCTTCAGCAAAGATGTGCACCTTCACATGTGTGTCTGTATGCAGCGACACCAGTGCATCAGAAAATGGCTGTATAAATGCACCATTGTATGTGTGGCGGAAATTGAGTCGGTGATCCAGAGCATGTGCCATATGATGTAGATTTTACTTTAAAGTGCCCTATGCTTCCAGGTGTGGATGCACTGGCACAGGTGCACTTGAATATTAGAACCCTAACCCTAACCCTAATTGTAACCCTAACCTTATGCATGCGCCCTAGCAACTGTCCTCTGTTATGACAATAAATGCATTCTGTTGCATGTACACTTACTGTCAGCATGTACAGCAGTTTGCATGAAAGAGGCTTTTGTAACCTCTTGTCTGCAGGTGTGTATAAGTCCTGCACACTACTTCCTGGCATGATGGGGAGAGGGCTCCTAGAGTAAAGTTTGCCTGTGTGTCCTGTTGACCATGTCACTTGCATGACCACCAGCTTCATGTATCCAGTCTGTCCACACAAATCTCCCTTGCACATACCTCTCCCCTCCCCCCTGATCTATATAGGACATGTTTTGTGGAGGATGACAGAATAGGTGTCTTTTCAGTTGACAAACTCATTCCTTCTCCCCAAGGGTGGCACAATCAGACAGTGGCACCTGTCTACGGCACCCACTCCTTGGGGGAAGCCGTGGTCAGTGAATCCTTGTATGATCAGTGGGTGTATGACAGGTGCTGCGCAAATGCACAGGCATGCTGAACCTCAGTCACTTTTGTACAGACAAAATGACAGACAGTATACCACCCTAGAACAGATCCTGCACAGGTTTGCAGGGATGCCGAAGTCCAGTCACCTTTGTACACAGAGTGACAGACTGTATACTAGCCTATGAGAGGTCCTGCGCAGGTGCGCAAGTGTGCAGGGATGTGTCCCTGTGCACGTGCACGTGCGTTTGAGAGGGGGGAAAATTAAAGCAGCTGCTTCTCGCCCATGCGGTTGCTCTGTCTCCCTTTCTGGTGTCCTTGGGGCTGGCAGAGTGGTTGCTGGGGCTTCAATACAGCCCTGCATTGACTCCTCCCAGTGAGGTTGCTCAGTCCCAATTTAGAGCATCCTCAGGGCAGGCAGTGAGGTTGCTGCAGCTTACGGAAAAGGCAATTTCAAGTCACCTTTTCCTGCCTGTCTGCATAGCCCCTTAGTGAAGGGGCAGAGTCAGATTATGGCTGAAGTGACATCTGAGTGGGAATTCCCCATCTTGTGCACATAGGTAGTATTACATCCCATCTACTTACATGCTTTGTTTTAAGGTATAGAACTAGAGTGGTATAGTGGTTTGAATGTTGGACTAGGATTCCCAGGTCAGCCATGAAACTCACTGGGTGATACTGGACAAATCATATGCTCTCAACCTCAGGAAAGACAATGGCAAACCTTCTCTGAACAAATCTTGCCAAGAAAATCCCATGAATAGGTTTGCTTTAAGGTCACCATAAATTGGAAATTACTTGAAGGCATACACTACCACCACCGTTAGTGTTTGTAATAGTCTGGTTTCCACACACAAATTTTGCTTTACTCACTTTCATGAGCATGCTTGTTTCACATTAAAATTGAGCAAGAATAACCCTCACTTGAATTATAGAATCAACCACCATAGGAGGAAAATAGCTGCAACAGATCCACACTAGCACATAGGAAACAGAAGACTTTGGGCCTCAGCAGACGGAGGCCCCGGAGACGCCGCGGGTCGGAGTGCCGCCGGAGTTCAGCCTCCGGACCGTGGCGCTCCTGCGGCGCATCTAAAAGGAGCACCAAATTGGCGCTCCTTTTAGATGTAAGGGAAAGTGCGCCCTAAAAGCGGCGGGCGCACTTTCCCTGGCTCAAACGGCACAGCGCATGTGGACGCTGCGCCGTGAGGTCATCCCCGGTGCGCCGGCCGTGCGGACGGCCGGCGCTTCTGGGGGCGACCTCGGAGAGAGGAAGGGGCGCCGCTCGTGCGGCTGCCCCTCCTCTTCCCTGCCCAGAAGACGACTCTTTTAGTCGTCTGCCGAGGCCCTTTGTCTCCTGGTGACATATCCATAGCATGTATGCCATTTAAATGAAAACTGTCTAAATCAGGGATAGGCAACCTTTTTGAGCTGGGGGCCGGGTTGCTGTCCCTCAGACAATTGGGGGGCCGAAGCACCAAAAATAAATAAAAATATTTTTTTAAAAAAATAATATAAAATATGCATGCACACTCTCTCAGCCCCAGAAAAGCCATGGCAAAAACCCTGTGGAGATTTTGCCAAGAAAACCCCAAGAACAAGTTATAACAACAATAATCAATATCATCATGGTGGGCGGCGGCAAGAGAGCCTGGGGCCGGTCCAAAAGCCTCGGGGGGCCACATCCGGCCCCCGGGCCTTAGGTTGCCTATCCCTGGTCTAAATACTAGTCATATGTTTCTTAACCTTTCATATTTGTTTCAATGATTCCAGAAGGGGAATGATTATACAAATGTATTTTATTAACAGCTATTAACCATAATAGCTAAGTAGAAACCTTTACCTGTAGAACTCCATAGTCAAAGCAAGTATATTGCCAAACAACAATTGCAAAAAAGGAACAGCACTGCCCTGCCTGAGTGTGAAATCTGACTGGACTTTTTGCAATAAGATGTTGAACTGCTTGAAAGTCTGATTGTATATAGAAAAAAGTTTCTTATAATTCCTGCATAACTTCTGCTTATTCATTGATTGCAGTGTTAAGTGAAATGTTAAAAATATCCCATACTTCAGTCTTCTGGAAGTGGGTGGGTGTTTAAATGCATTCCCACAAAAAACTGACCTGCATGTTGAAATTTAGAGTGTTAGGCATAAGGGATCAATCCCTAAGTTTCTTTGTTTGCTTGTTTTGAGGTGCAAGAAAGCTCTGAATATATGAGCTCCAGCATGCATCCACAAGTGGCAGAGTGCAGAGCCCAGAAGACTGCTCTCATTCTTTGTTCCTTTGTAGTCTGAAGGTCTCTTCATGTGTTCTGTGTGGGATTGCTTCTAAAGAATGTCACCTTGAGTTGCTGTTCTTAATCCTTCTAGGGCTCCATTCAACAGCTGACAATCAAGCCTGATATAAGGGCTACTGAAGATCAATGTGAAGATGACGACCCATATGTGAGTACTCCCACATATACATTTTAGGAAATTATGCCAAGGATTTAGAAGTTAATTTCAGTTGAGTACAAGTAGGATGCCAACTATGGGGACAAAGTGGGAGGCGGGGAGGAGGAGGGGAGGGTGGGAATAACATCTAAGAGTGTAAAAAGGAAAGGGAAAAAGAATTGAGGGAGGGAAGAAGGGAATAACAGGCATAAAATATAAAAAACTATAATGATAGGAAAGGTAGAGAGTAGAAGAAAGAGAGGAAGACCACAGACTAGATGGATAGACTCAATCAGGGGGGTTATGGGGAAGGGCTTGCAGGATCTGGGCAAGGCAGTAGAAAATAGGGATTCTTGGAGATGGCTCATCCACAGGGTCGCCATGAGTCCAAACTGACTCGAGGGCAGCTAACAACAACAAATAAATAGGAATATTTGTATCTCACTCTTTGTTTTTTGCAACTCCCACTGCAAACAGTTCTTCAGCTGGAGACAAAAGTTTTATTTAATGGAAAACAGGTGAGGAGAATGTCAATTTTCATTGCTAAAAAAGCCTGTTGGAAGGTGTGTCATCACTTCTACTTCAGCAACACTGTAACAGTGAAAGTCACAGCTGTCCTCACCCCCCCCCCCCATTACAGTTCAGAGCCAAAGAAATATCAGCTGGTTTTTCTGAAGATGCCAGCCACAGATGCTGGTGAAATGTCAGAAAGAAACTGTTCTAGAATATGGCCACACAGCCCAAAACCCCCACAAAAAACTATGGATGCAAGCCATGAAAGCCTACAACTTCACATCACCTGGTTAATTGCACATCTCCAGTGTCACCTTCATTTTATTCTCATCGGTTCTACACTATATGATTATTTGTAATGTGTATAAAATGGTCCCTATGTGAGAAAGAAAAATTACTTTGCTTATGAACCTTAACTCTAAATCTTTGATTTCTGCAACTAAGAGGGCATTCTGGGAAAGGCCAGAACACCAACCCCATTAGGTCAAATAGAGTAAGGTATAAACTTACTGGCACACTCTAGCACTTGGGGGGTGGTGGGTTGCAGACTGCCAGAAATAGTGCAAATTGAGTCTATTTTTAGGGTTAGGGAATCATGGGAACTGTATTTTATTGCGGCACCAGAGCTCTCTGACAGAGAAGGCTCAATGTCTCAGAAAAAACCCAATTTCCATGATTCCCTAGCACTAACCCTAACCCTAAAAGTGGACTCAATTTGCACTATTTCTGACAGTCTGCAACCCCCCTTGGTCACTAAAGGATTGGCTACATGGAGCTTTCCTGATTCTCCTCTATAGGGAAAGGTTCTTGGTAAAACAAGAACAATGTGGCATAGGAACTGTGTGTTTTAAAGAGTAAGAATACTCAAATTGGCTACTATCAGAAAGAAATAAAGGTTCACCTGAGTAGAGGTGTGGAGAGAAGGTCTACAGTGCTGGGTTGCTGTGGGTGGTGCAGTGCATATTTGTGTGCTCTGCCTAATGCATCTTTGTGAGCAAACCCATGGGGTATTGTTTAGTGGAAATTGGACTACCCAGGTGAAGTAGGCATTACTTCCATAAGGCAGTTTGAAACTGGAGAATGAGGTGCCCCCCTCCCTGAAATTTTTGCATGAGCTGTGACTCTTGTTTGGCCCATGAACCACTTTAGTCTCTGTCTGTAGCTTAGCAGTGGAGCACATGCTTTACACATAGACTATTCCAAGTTCAGTCTTCATTATCACCAGTTAAAAAGCACCAATGATGGCTCCCTCTACCATGTGGACAGTACTACCAGTCAGTAGTCTAGGTCAGGATGATGAACTAGTGACCTTTCAGATACTGCTGAACTACAACTTCTGTCATAGTTCATAACTGTTTATACTGCCTGGTACTGATAAGAACTGATCCCAAATATCTGAAGAGCCCCAGGTTTCATACCAGCAAGTGGCCATATAACCAATGTATGGGATTACATATGTACTTATGCAGTTTGTTCAGTGTGGAACATGCACTAAATGTGCATATGCAATACGCATTACATTTCTTATGACCTAAGATCTTAATTATGGCTTGGTTCTTATAGACTTCAGGAGAGAGCAGTGGCCATGACAGTGTACAGGAACAGGAGGGTGTCCCTGAGACACGTGAAGTTATTTGGCCCTCACAAGTCCCAGTAAGTTTTGAACCATATCCAGTTTATCTTTGTGACTTCTTTCTAATGAGGAAATGCTTTTGCTGTAGAATGCATGTACTGAATTTAATGCACATGGCAAACAAATTTGCTGTTTGTATGCCCCCATTGAATCTTATGAACATAGCAAATGAAAGCAAACTGATTTTGCTTGTGGCTACATCATAAGTTAATTTATAACTCAAAATTTTATTTCTTTCATAAAGTCTCTTCAAGATATGAAGAAAGAGCAGAATGAAGTAAGAGCTGGCTTATGATAGATACAAACTTCTCTCAGCCCAGGAATACACCCACTATGTAAACCAAGATTAGGCCATAGCCATGATAGTCCTGAATATTTTCCAGCATTCTGAGGTTGGGAAGAAGTTACATTCAACAAAGCTTTAGATGGCTTGCTGTCAGCTCAGCTGGGCCTCTTGGTGGGGTAGGATTATACTCCAAACTAATGCTACTGAAAGTCATGGCCCATGTACTGGTGCAGGTTTGTGAGCCATCAGCTGCTGGTCCCACAAGAGTTTCCAGGGGGGAAAAAGAAAAAAAATTGTAGCCAATGGGCACAAATATGGTACCCATCCCTGGCACACTGGAAAAATAAATGAATGCAAGTCTCCTCCCCATTAAGTACCCGAGAAGCATTCCTCTAAGCCACTTTGTGAGGGCCATAGATCCTTTAAGGTAGGATATATCTTTTTAAATAAACACACACACAAATACTGGCAAACAGGAACAAAGCAGCAAATGATTATGGAAACTGTAGAACGACACAGCAGTGGAATGGGGTGGTCCTGTGCTGCATTTGCTATTTCTGTGTTTCCAATGGGAGCTTGTCAAAATATCTGATTCCTGCTGTATGGGAGAAGGGGAGAATCTAGAGGGGAATGAGCCCTGCAGCTATCATAAGGTTACACCTATGGTCACATGATTGAATCAATCAACCCCAGTTAGAGGCTTGGCAGCTATATTTTAAACTAACTGAACTTCTGAACCAGGCAGCTGTCCCCATGGTATGTTGCAGTAATCCATCAAGGAGCTTCCTGGGCAGATGCCATCAGGCTATCATTGTTCAGATAGGACCTTAAGTGATAATAATGAATTCAAAAGCACGTTCAAACTGTGCACCTTCTCTTTCAGGGGGAGTACAGTCTCCTCCACAACAGATTGAAAATCTCTCAACTAGGCAGATTAACCATATGTCTCTATAAGGTTCCAGTTTGTGGCTCTCATGTGATCTATTAAAATCCCCAGGCACTGCCTCACTTATGTTAGATCAGTGGTTCCCAACCCTTGGTCCTCCATTTGTTTTGAACTTCAGATCCCAGAAGTTCCAACTTGGCCAACAGTCAGGAATTATAGGAGCTGAAGTCCAAAACATCTGGAGGACAAAAGGTTTGGAAACCCTTTTTAACATGAAAAGCAGAGTAAAGCCATTTGTGTCCAAGACACAGAAGAGTGCAGGGTAAGCTTTGACCACATGTTCATTGTGGACAAGCCCTGTGTTTCCATTCATATATAAGGCAGGTTTTGTGAAAATGACCTAGCCACATTTAGTTTTGTTTTGCTTTGTTTTTGTGGTGTGTTGATCATTTGTTTTGTGGTGCACTGATCATACCCTACATATGCAGGAAAGTACAGATAGAATCCACAAGTCTCACAAAGTTGACATGCATATTGTCTGAGCTCAAGTCCGAGGTTGGCTCTTTTTCCTCCTTGCACCAGGTGTAAGCCAACCTTTCAAGTTTCAAGTAGAATAAGACTTACACACATTTTGTATTTTTGCCCCAGAAAAAACAATATGACTGTATCAAATTGAATTAGAAGATATGACGGGAGAGTAAAAGGGGATTCACTTCAATTAAATTCAGAGCGGGAGACATTGAAATAAAAAAATGCCTAAAATATTGCACCCTGTTTTCTGAAAAGTTAATGCTGCAAAGAATTATGAAGTATTACTGTTGACTTATTTAGGACAGATACTGGTCTCTATTGCTGTTAAAGAATGTCAAGCTATGAAACAGAGCAAAACACAATGGCTTTTAAACTTCCCAACTCAACAAAATATTATCAATGAGATAATGTCCAGATAATGTTTGGTTTATATTCCTTCCTAGCAATTGTCTGTGAATTCATCTGAAGAAACAACTGCAGGACCAGTAGGAGCACCACCAACCATGTCACTTCATTCTGAAGAAATGGATTTCTCAGGACAATATCTCTTAGAAGAAACAGTGGGCTCAGCTAAAGTCAAAGAACAAGGCATTATATGTTTTAATTTCCCTCCCTACTGCATGTTGTTCAAAACAGACACTTGTCCCTGGTTGTTGAGTTGTCCCTCAGACAACTATGATAATAAAAAACCCCACAAGTGATGGTACTCAATATGTAATTCTTGATGCAATGAGTATGTTCCAGCAGCCTCCATTCTGGGTGATGACTAGTGGGGATTTGGACACATTTTTAATACGTTTACATTGGTCTATAGTGAGAAAAACCATGGTCTGACTTCCTGAAACTTTCCATCATATATTGCCCGATGTATGGGTTTAATAAGAACAAGAGATTGAAATGAATTCCTGGTTAAAATTCCTGGTTAAAATCTCACCTGTCATAGTCCCAAGAAAGTCATTCTCTTGGCATCAGTTCCACCAAGTAAAAATTGATGATAATTATTGAGTTATCTTATAGAGTTGATTCAAGCAATTACTGAAATAATGTATATGACATGCTTTGAGTACACTATATTAGTACTAATACTACTGCTACCTGGGTATAATAATAATACCTAATATTTATTTTAGCAGTTGTTAATAACAGTCTTATTAAATAGGTAATACTTAGTGTGATAGGGCTAAGATTTAAGAAAGACCACCTGTTTCATTTTTTAACTACTAGGCTGCACCAATGTTGAAAATTTAATTATCTTGGCCACCATTGAAGTGTGATGTTTGAGCTCCATGTATTTGTTTGATATCTCATTTGTTTGGTATCCCTTTAAGGAAACAGGGACAGCAGATTAAAACACATAAGGATTTCAACATCAATTCCATAATACTCACTACTATGTTCACTCTGTTATTTAATCTATGCTGTTATAGTGTTATTCCTTTAATGAAAAATAATTGTTCAAAATTTTGGAATATTTTAATTAAACACTACCACATCCTATTTAGCAATTGTTTCCAATTTGCAGTTCTTAGGATTTCTCCCTGAATATCTTCACTTTCTGACTCACCCATCCTCTTTTCATCCCTCATGAACAAAATTAACCTCTTCCTATGACCTATCACCTTGTGTGTTGCTTTCTTCTTGGTGGATGTGATTTTATGGTGTGGTTTTGCATATTTTATGTAGTTTTCATTTTCTGTCTCATTTAGGTGTGACCACTATGAAAATTAATAGACAAGAAAGTGAATCTACCACTATAACTCAGGAAATATTGAAAACAGAAGTGGGGCCTCATGATGGTGTTCTGCAAGGTGCAAGCAGAGAACAAGTAAGTATATATACAGTGTTTGAGTAAGGCTCATGATACTAGGTGGAGTTTACTAAGCTTATTGCACTAGTACCTGTAACGTTCCCATCAAGTCCCTGGAATGTAACAATATGGGAATGGGTGTTACCATATTAGACTATTGATAATGGGATAGTTATGAGAACACATATTATTGCACTGCATTTACTGTTGTACTGGTACCGGCGCTAAAGTAGTTCCTCAGCCGTCCCTCATTGGCGCATGCTCACCATTGCAAAAACCCCTATGTTTGCATTGGAAAGAATGCTACTGAGAGGTTTAGGTAGCGAGCATTCATTGTTTTTTCATGTAAACACAACACAATTCAATCTACAAAAATAAAAAAATATTTTTTAAATTGCCTGTGGCACCTTCCTTGCATCAACACTGGAAGAGTTGAGTTGAGTTTGTGGAAGTTCTGGGATGGGAGGGGAGGAGGTTGTCTTAGCCAATCAGAACACGAGGTTAGATTGAGACCAGGTAGGATTATCACGCACACATCATATCGAACGGTCTGAAAGCGTTCTTGCTGGCTGAGGTCACATTTTTACAGTTCTCCTCCTGGAACAGCCTAGGGACTGTCAGAGCACAGAATGGGAACTCGATGAGGATCATACCATGCGATAAAATACGTTCTGTTCCATTCTCATCACGTACTCATTACATTCCGAGAACACAGTGCGATAAGCTTATATTTCTCAGTGGACATGTGCAAAATCGTGCCAATAGTGCCATTTTGGTCAGAATCTTCTTATGGAGATGAGAGATCAAGAGATACTTTGCTGTGCATAGAGAGGTTAGCATAAAGCAAGGTTCACACTTGGGAAAAAATGGACTCCAATTTCCATTCGTAACTTTTAAAATCTCTTCTGTCCATAACTTTTAAGGGAACATTTTTGGTTTCATTATTTCAGTTGAATTTAAAGGGAAACTTCCCAGTTCAGTTCTAAGTATATTTATTCAGAGGTAAAACATAATTTAATTCTCATGGAAGCTTTAGTTCCATATAGTGTAGGATTATAGCCCTGATTCCTGTTTCCTACCTAGAATCATAGAATCATAGAGTTGGAAGAGACCACAAGGGCCATCCAGTCCAACCCCCTGCCAGGCAGGAACTCCCAATCAAAGCATCCCCGACAGATGGCCATCCAGCCTCTGCTTAAAGACCTCCAAGGAAGGAGACTCCACTACTCTCCGAGGGAGTGTGTTCCACTGTCGAACTGCCCTTACTGTCAGGAAGTTCCTCCTAATGTTGAGGTGGAATCTCTTTTCCTGGAGCTTGCACCCATTGTTTTGGGTCCTAGTCTCTGGAGCAGCAGAAAACAAGCCTGTTCCCTCCTCAATATGACATCCCTTCAAATATTTAAACAAGGCTATCATATCACCTCTCAGCCTTCTCTTCTCCAGGCTAAACATCCCCAGCTCCCTAAGTCGTTCCTCATAGGGCTTGGTTTCCAGACCCCTCACCATTTTAGTTGCCCTCCTTTGGACACGCTCCAGTTTCTCCACATCCTTTTTGAATTGTGGTGCCCAGAACTGGACACAGTATTCCAGGTGAGGCCTGACCAAAGCAGAATAGAGTGGCACTATTACTTCTCTTGATCTAAACACCATACTTCTATTGATGCAGCCTAAAATTGCATTGGCCTTTTTAGCTGCTGCATCGCACTGTTGACTCATGTTCAACTTGTGGTCCACCTGGATTCCTAGATCCCTTTCACACGTAGTCTCATTCAGCCAGGTGTCCCCCATTGTATATCTGTGCTTTTTGTTTTTCCGCCCTAAGTGTAGTACCTCACATTTCTCCATGTTGAATTTCATTTTGTTAGCTTTGGCCCAGCTTTCTAGTCTGTTCAAGTCATTTTGAATTTTGATCCTGCCCTCTGGGGTATTAACTACTCCTCCTAATTTGGTGTCGTCTGCAAATTTTATAATTATGCCCCCAATACAGTCATCCAAGTCATTGATAAAGATATTGAATAGCACTGAGCCCAGGATAGAGCCCTGTGGCACCCCACTGGTCACTTCTTTCCAGGTTGAAAAGGAGCCATTGTTGGGCACCCTTTGGGTTCGGCCAGTCAACCAATTACAAATCCATGTAACAGTTACCTTTTTACCTGAAGGGGCAAAAAGATGAAAAAGGTCAAAAGGGAGAAGAAGGACTACCTGGACCTCCAGGAAAAACAAGTCCAGAAGAAACACAGCTGGGGACAATAAAACCAACTGGGCTTCCTGGGACACCTAGCATGGATGGCAAACCTGTGAGTATCACTATTTTGCTAATTAAGACTGTGCCAATTGAGTTAAACGTCAGTGATAAGAAAAGTATTCTCTCTGTATGAATGTAAATATGTTCAGATGTGTCCTAACTCTTCATAGATGAGAAATGTTTCTTTTTGACAGCCGTGAAAACGAGGGGAAATTTTTTGAGCAGAGAGACATGGGTTGGGAGGCGATTCCAACTTTTTCTCCATCTGTTCGTGCTGTACATACCTCTGTCTCTTTGCAGCACAGGAATTAAGCAGCATTTAATTCCACTTTCATGCTGTTTGCTCTCATATATAGGCCAAATCAGTACCAAACGTCAAAGAGTAGTTTCAGAAAACCATAGGGAGATGATGTTTCTATGACAACAGACAATAATAGCATGTTGTTGCAGACACAGCTTGGTATAAGCTGTTCTGAAATAATACGTATATGTGGAAAACATGTCAGACACATATCTAACGAGTTGCCACTTTTATTCCAAATCCTGTGTGCCTCATTTCCATCCTCCTCCTTTCTACAACTGAGCTCTGTTTCCTTTCTTCTTTATCCAGGGCTACCCCAAGTCTGTTATGACAGAGCAGCAATAACAACTACTAGAAACTAAAAAACAAAAAAATCCAAAAATGAGAAAAGTTTTTTTTTTAAGGTAACAGTAACATATAGAATTGTCAGTGCATACATTTAATCTTTTTGATATGGTCTCCCAACATTTTCTAGGTTAATATGTATGACTGCCATCATCTCATACTGTTAGAGTTCAAAGATATAGCCATGTTAGACTGTAGAATCAATCTGTAGAGAGATCTTGTAGCACCTTTGAGACTAACTTGAAAGAAAGACATTAGTAGCACAAGCTTTCATAGACTAAAGTCTACTTCCTCAGAGGCATATGTGTTGTATGCATAGCAGGTTATTAAATGAAAGTAGCAGAGGAAAGGTAAATGATAGTGGAAAGAAGTTTACAATGTTAGCTACGGATGACATGTACTGTATATACTCGACTATAAGTTAACCTCATGTATAAGTCGAGTGCAGCTTTTGGGACCAAAACTAGGGATTTTGAGATGACTTGTGGATAGGTCAAGGCACCCTTCCTACCCCCTCCTCCAAAACCCAATTTCCCTCAATAGATAGCTGGGCTGGGGAGGAAGCTTGAGGGGTGAGTGCCCATCCTTCCTCCCCTTCACAGCCCAGCTGTTCCTTCGAGAGACAGCCAGGCTGGAAGATGCTGGGGAGGGAAGCACTGGCCCTCCATCCTCCTCCCCATCCTGACTGTCTCCCATGGGGCAGCCAGCCTGGGGATGAGGCTTGGGGGGGCAGAACTTTCTCTCCATCCTTCCCCCTGCCCTGGCTGTTTCCCGGGGGACAACCATATTGACCTGTGTATAAGTTGACCCAGGTTTTTGGGGTCAGTTTTTTAATTATTATTTTTTTACTTATACACGAGTATATATGGTTTATGTTTCTAGATCATATACAGTGGGCCCTTGTTATCTGTGGGTTCAGTATCTGCAGATTTGAGCATCTGCAGACTGAAATGATTAAATATGCTTTTTTTTTTTTTTTACCTATGACTGGCAGTATCAAGGCTCGGGCACCAGGCATGCATTCCTCTGGCTTTGGTTGCCAAGTGATTCTTCTCTTTCCTTTAAAAGGCAGAAGCCATGGTCCACATGCTCCCAGCATTAAGCAGGAAGAATGTGCATCTGACATTTGTGGTTTGCCATATGGGCTTCAATCTCTGCTCCTGCCCTTTGTGGCTCATGGAAGGAAATCCTATCAAGCACCTGGCCATCAGCAATTTCCTTTCAGGAGCCAAAGGTGTGTGTGTGTGTGTGTGTGTGTGTAAGAGAGTAAAGCCCCAATTGCCAGGTATTTGGTGGTATTTCCTTCCATGGGCCAAGTGTGTGTGTGTAGAAGAAAGTAAAGCTGTGATGGCCAGGTGCTTGGCAGAATTACTTTCCATGAACCATGAGAGGTGGCAGCAGAAACTAAAGCCCAGATCGCAAGCATTCTTCTTGCTTCCTGCTGGGAGCATGTGAGCCATAGCTTCTGCTTGTTGAAGAGAAGAGTAAAATTGATGAAGCACAAAATATATGTGCCTGGTGCCTAGCCCTTGCCTCTACAGTCTGTGCTATTACCCTGGGACCATTTCTTGGCCTGGCTGCAGTTGGTCCAGGTAATTTCAATTTTTCAATAGTGACTTGAGAATCCACAGTTTTGTTATCCATGAGGGTCTAGGAACCAAACCCTGTTAAAACTGAGGAGCCCCTCCTCAGCCATGTGAGAACCTCTTCCAGACAGAAAAGGGTTAACATTTGGGGTGAAGTGCACGCTAATGAAGGTGGACATCATATTCTAATGAAAGGTGACATTACATCTGACATGATGGACAGTTGGCCAATCAGCTCGATAGGACCAGAAACCTTCCAGATGTTTCCAAACAGAGATTTTAAAAAGGACTTTCCCACCATGTGTTTGAGGCTTTCCCTTTGTTTGCAAGCCCAGCTGTTGGGCCTGTGCCAAGGGGGCAGTCTTAAGAGATGCGGGTCGAGTTAGGCAATGGAGACCAGCTTCTTGCATCCTAAATCATCAAGGACTGCAATCCCAGTAGCATCACTGGGGGCTGCGGGGGGTTCAGACCACACTGGGTGACACCCGGTCAGTCCCCGGTCCTCCCGAGGGCCCAGTGGCTTTTCCTCAGCCTTCCCTGGTGTGTGTGGGGCATCTCCAGCCCTCCCTGGGACCCAGTGGCTTTTCTTTGGCCCTCTCCCGGGTGCGCAGCTGCTCCCTGGGAGCGTGCAGGGCATCTCCAGGCCTCCCTGGGGCCTGGTGGATATTCTCGGGGGGGGGGGTGCGCAGCATTTCTGACTGTGTGTAGTGTGGAAGTTCACCAGAAGTCCTGCCCCCTGCCCCCATGAGTGGCTGCACCGGGTGACACCAACCCTAGGGACGCTACTGGCAGATCCTATCTCATTGTAACTAGTGTAGAGCTATGTGTGAGTTAGTGCATTTAGGCTTTTTGTTATTTTTCATAGCTTGCCTGAAATGACTGTTATTTCTGTTAGTGCATTCCTGTACCTGCAAGGTATGGAGGCCCTGCATGAAGTGATACCTAGTTTGCTATATAACCTGTTTTAGGAGTTTATCACACGGGGAGCCCCATGCAGAAACGGTACTTTAAAGAGAAAAAAAAAACCGCAAAAGCGGAAGCAATTAATCAACGGGATTTCTCCATGTGATAAACTCCAGCACTGTTAAAAGGAGGTTAATCCAAATGGAAATTAGACAAAAACTGTTTCTTTTTACTTTTGCGATCTTCCGAAAGTAAAAAGAAGCAGTTTTTGTCTAATTTCCGTTTGGATTAACCTCCTTTTAACAGCAATGTCGTCTGAAAAAACACCAGCTTTTGCGGGGTTTGTTTAATTTAAAGCCCCGTTTCCGCATGGGATTGCCCCCATGTGAAAATCTCCTTAGTTAGAATAAAACTCGTCTTTAAAAAGTACCTGCTTCTATATTCCTTTACACATGCCTTGACTTGGTTACTGTTTGGTTATTGCTTTGCTAAGGTCGGCAAAGGGAAACTTCAACTCTCTTACAGAGTCCTAGTGAGAGAGAGTCCATTCTTAATTCAGTAGGTGGTAGCAGCTAGTATAAATAATCTCAAGGGATTTCATTCAGCTCAGTAGGGAGTGGGAACAGAGACCCTGGAGACTGGGAGTTAATAATCTGCTGAGGGCAGAGAGTCAAAGCCAGGGTTGCTGGATTGGCTGCTCAGCCCCAGATCATCACAAACCCCTACAAATACATAGGGCCCACTGTGGAGCTTATTGCACTGGCCAACTTTTCCCGTTTTGGGCATGGGCTGAGACCAGGCTGGGACTGTGTCTTATCGCACAGCTCCGTGCCCATATCAGACGTATTCCATACCAGATCAGGAGTTCTCCCATACTTAGCTAAGAACAGGTCTTTTCTGTTCTTAGCAAAGTAATGTGAACCATTCTGATTGGAAACAGGATGCCTCTGATCTGGGCATGGAGCTGTGCAATAACACATGGTCCCAGCCTGGTCTCAGATCCTGAGCAGAACAGGCAAAAAGCAATGTGATAATCTCCTGTATCTTAATTTTGCTATCCATCCTTCCTTTTAAATCAGGAAGAGTGTGATAGGCTAAAGGAGATCTCACAGAGACACAGTATTTCCCTTTTGGAGCATTAAACTCTGAATGTAGTAAAGGAGAACATAAAGTGGACCCTCATACTTTCTCAAATGAAGCAACAAGTAAGGCTTTGATTATCTTTGCAAGGTGAAATTACAAAGAAACACTACAGAATTAATGGCCTTACTGATGCAAATGTAGACAGTGACAACATTTTCAGATTGTCAGGAGAAGCACAAACAACAATTTAAGCCCCCTCCACTGTTATGTCTTCCATATACTTTGCAGAATAATAATGGAAAGTGGATTTTTTTTAAGGGTAAGCCAGGAGCTCGGGGATCACCAGGGCTAAAGGGAGAACCTGGACCTAAAGGAGAAAAGGTACGTGCTGTTTTGATGTAAAAGAAATGACAATATCAATAGACAGTTAAATGGTGGCTATTCTGAAACTAATGGCGCATCCACACTGATTGAAAAATCCCATATTTTGCTCCAGTTATTCCCCAGTATACTGTTTTTGCTGTTCTTGTGTGCCTTCTAGTCATTTCCGACTTATGTTGACCCTAAGGTAATAATAATAATAATAATAATAATAATAATAATAATAATAATAATTTTTATTCATATCCCGCCCCTCTGCTAGGCAATCGGGGTGGCGTACAACATATCAAAACATCAAAACAGATAAATCAATTTAAATCCCATCCCTCCTTCCCCCACCCCCCATCCCCCAAAAACAAATCAAACTGAACAAATTAAATAACAATAATTAAAATATGCAATTTAAAAATACATAAATTATTCAATGTCAATATGGTCCTCCAAGGGCTGGAGGCTGGCGGAGATTTTAAAGCTGCCGGTGCTCCTCCCCAGCCGCGCAGGTGAAGTGGCTCAGGCCGCTCAGCTGGTCCTCCGAGGCCTGCTGGGTGACCAGCAGTCCTCCGCGGCTTCAGGGACGCCGCCGCTTGCCGCATGGTGCCGGCAGAGATGGTGTCAGGCGGAGATTTTAAAGCCACCGGTGCTCCTCCCCAGCCGCGCAGGTGAAGCGGCTCAAGCCGCTCAGCTGGTCCTCCGAGGGCTGCTGGGTGACCAGCAGTCCTCTGCGGCTTCAGGGACGCCGCCGCTTGAGGAGGTTTGCCTTTTCCTTCCTCTGAGAGAGTGTGACTTGCTTGAGGTCACTCCTTGGTTTTCCATAGCCGAGTGGGGATTTCAACCTGGCCTCCAGAGTCACAGTCCCATGCTCAAACCATTAAACCACACTGGCTCTCACATACTGGGTTAATATAAACCACCTTGAGGAGCTGGTATAAAAAGGATCTAATTGTACCAGAAGTTAACAAAAATTATTGTGGGACAAACAAAATGTGTATAGACTTCCAAAATAAAATCAGAAAGAATGAGGGGGGGGGGGGAATTTGGGATTTTGTGATCTTTTTAATCAGTTTGGAACTTTGGCTATACCCTAAGGTCTCTTCCCATATCATACAATGTCTGTGTACAAGACCTATTACCCTGCTCTCATACAGAGAAGGACAATCCTACCTATAAGTAAGGTGCTTAGGATACACATGCTAGGAAGATTCATTTGATGACCATGTGAATGCAGTGGAAAATATTTGCAGTAATATCACAAAAGCAGACTTTAGTGTATTGTTCCAATAGTAGACAAGAGGATAACACTTGTTTGTCTAGATCAGGGGTAGGCAACCTTTCCCCTTTAAGGGCCGAGGGACTTCAGCTCCCAGAAGCCTCAGGCATGTTGGCCAATAGTCCCATGTTGGCCAATAGCTCCTGGGATTCTGGGAGCTGAAGTCCCTCGGCCCTTAAAGGGGAAAGGTTGCCTACCCCTGGTCTAGATGTTACAAAGAAGTACATACTTCATTCACTGCCTGTAACGGGTTAACATCATCAAGGTGAACCTGACTATCATACTAGCCATGCCACTGCTGTTGCCTGAAGATTTAAAGAATCAGCTGGCCTTTAATCTGACTCACTATGATTTACCTTTCCCTCTGACAGATTAGTTTTTTTAAAACAAACAACTGATGCTGCTCATTGCATTTAACAAAAAACCAAAGTGTTCTTAATGTTATGATGTTAGATAGATTGAGCACTTTGTTTTAGAGTAGGGTGGTACTTTAAGAATATCTCCAGATAAATAATATCAAGCTTCTGGGACTAATTTTTCTCTGCAAACAGCGTATATGACACAGAGGAGTAGTGAAGGAGAGGAGACTGAAGCAAGGGAGACAACATAGTGAAAGTTGATGGGAAGGCAAGCAAGAGCAAAAGACTGAAGGAAGAAGGTGTGGGGAGAAAAAAGGATCATTAAAAGGGATTGAAATAGGGGTGAAAATGGTTGAGCGTTGCTAGGGGAAGGGACAGCTAGAGATGTGAAGGGTCGAAAAAGAGAGAATTGACAATGTGCTCAATGAAAGGAATGGGCAAAAAGATAGGGTACAAGTGCAAAGAGAGCCACCTTGGATCCCATCCTGGGAGAGAGGCTCTATAAATCTATTTAAAAGAGAGAGAGAGAGAGAGAGAGAGAAAAGAGAGTATCTGGTGGACCCCTGATTTGACTCCACCAATAGCTAGAAGGCACAGGTCCTCTACATGGCTACTTTGGAGTTTCTTTTCACCACTAGTCTTTCCAGGAGTTTGTGTAAGATGTACCACTAGTTTATTTATTCCACTAGCTTATCATAGAAGAAGAATCTTTTAAAAAATTTAAGGACAGACACACTGATTACTGTGCTTGCTAAAGTACAGGTCTGTTTATTCAATGCGATGACACTTGCTTCTGTGTGACTTTGTCAACCAGTTCCTATAGCAACGTATTGTATAAGTGCTATTCATGTCATTTACTTCCTAACAGCATATTCATATTTCTGGCTTAGTTTCCTCAGAGATAGACAGTCTGTCCTATATCAACTGCTTATAACATCCCTCTCACTGACTCACTCACTCACTCATGCATGCATACACACACAAAATATTAAAGCATTAATTCATTTGATTTGGTTCCATTTCAGAGTATCACTAGTAGACTGTATACTTTGTCTGCCTTTGGTGATTTAGGCTGGAGACTCTAATTTTTAAAAGAGTTGAAAAAGTTATAATGGAATGGAGCCACCACATCCTGTGGCGTATACATTTAGATTTTTCTATAGACTAAAATATATAGAGAACCTGTTGACTAAAACAGTAGGGTACAAATTGTATCTATGCACTACAGACAACTATGATTATTATAAAAACTATGATTCATAAAGTGACGGTGGAAGGGAGGGGTATTTGGCCATGAATGTTATAGAATGGCCTGAGGGGCATGGAGATGGGTGGATAGGTGGGTGAACGCGAGAAAGAAGGCCAAGTAAGAAGCAATGGGGAATACAGGGCTGAACTTTATGTTGTGGATCCTTATATTACTTGTCTGTGTGAAGCAAAGGGGCCAAGAGAAAGTGGGATTCGGATATGAGATGGGCCATGGAGGGAGATGTTGGTGGAAATGATGTTATCCCAACATGGCTACCTTGCGTTGTGCACCACTGCTAATTTATGTTCTGGGTCTATTGGGAACATCATGATGTAGTAGAATGGCTGCATCCACAGAACTATCAACCTGTTTCCCAGAACCATCACCTTTTACCAAACCTAAAACCAGAGCTTAACCAAAAGTGACTTCTAGAAAGAGATTCCATAGTGCTTATTTTATTTCCCCTTTCTGTCAAGTCTAGGTTGGTACTGTACTAAGTACCCAGATGAGCCGAGGGAAGTGAATGCCACCCAGCTCATCTACTCAGGTCTCAGTAATGAAAATAAGGTTGCTTTGAATGAAACAATCCTGTAATTTAACATATATGGTCTAATTTTCACAATATCATGCTTGTTCTAGGGAGACACTGGTGTTGGATTCCCAGGCCCTCCTGGACTTCCAGGGCCCCCTGGACTACCTGCCCCATCTAAGGGATTTGTGAGTTTCAGTGTTTCTTATGTGGAGCAACTTTTCTGTTTTCTTTTATTTTCAATCTTACACAGAAGATTTACCATGAACAATAGATGTGTTGGGGGAAGCAACTGGTAAGAACAAGATAAAAGGAAAGGAAAGGTGTGGGAGATATGCAGAGGTGAGTTAGAGAAATAGACCAGCAAGGGGGAAAGTGATACAGGGATTAATGAAAAGTGACAAGAGAAAGACGAGAGATAGGGAAACCTAACCTTTGGCAAGAGTGTACCACTTATAACAAGGTGATACATGAGAGAACAAGATAGAGAAACAGTTCATTGATTGGTTGGCTTTGTGTAGGCAGAGCTGGAGAGGTTTTGAATTTATCAGCTAAAACACTGGATACAACCTTTAGTGGTATATAAAGTTGTCTGGAAGAACAGTCAGATAGATCAAGCAGAAGTCCTCAGTCCTAGTAGACATAATGGTGACATCTTTTTTCATTCGTTCGTTTGTTCGTTCATTCATTCATTCATTCATTCATTTATGGTCATTGACCAAATACAACTAAATGTCCTTGTACTTCTCTGTTTCATTCAAATATAAAACCTGAGTGTGAAAGTGGTCAGATTCTGATATCAAAAGGGGCATTTCAATGAGAAGAAACAAACTAAGACCCTTCCCCCAATTCATATTCCCCAGTTCTGTAACGTCAGACACTCTTCTCTGCTTGGGAGAAAAATACTTGGCATGACAGAAAGGTGAGACAGGAGAAGATGAGGTGGGAGGTGGAGAAGATTCAATTTTCTCCTACTTGCATGGCCTGTTGCTGTGAACATCACACACCATCTGGGTTGTGTGTAAATGAGGCAGTCATATGCCCTGAACAAATGTGACTTCCCCATCACTCTTCTGTGCATCATAAATCTTGCACCTCCATTCTTTCTCTAGAGAGGAATGTCTAGCAGCTTAACCTACAAACTAAAAATGCTGAGAGTTTTGATCAGACGACTGCATTTCTTGTGGTGACATAAGATGGTTTCATGTCCCATTAACAGTCTTTTTGAAATAATGTTGTTCCTTATTGCAGAAAAGACTGGAAATAGAAGGGTCTGGGTCTGGATCTGGTGACTTTGACTTACTTTCCAGAGTAAGTAGGTACTACTAGTTGTTGCTGACAGCTTCTTAAACAATAATATGTCCTTAAGACTGTGAGAGACTAGAATAATAGTAAGCAGAATTCTCTTTGCTATTTTAGTTTTCATATAGTATTATTCCTGAACCACAATAGAGACACTAAAAATATATATTAGTTTCAGAACTGAGGCTCTTCTATTTTGATAGTTTGATTGATTGATGATAGAATAAAGATAATTCTGCAGGAAGTGAGAATTTTCCATCAGCTTCTCTCTGTCTCACTAGTCCTGTACTAAATACTAGTTTAGATTATAATTGCTTATTTAAGGTTCCAACAGCTAAGCACAATGTACCTAACTTAGGGCTTCCATTGGTGTGGCTAATTGGTATGAAATATGAGCCAGAGAGCTAATTAGTTCAGTGGCAGGTCAAGATCAGTTCATATAGCTTTACTAAGTTGTACAAAATCCTGTGAATTAGAAAGTTCTCCTTTGAGGATTCAAACCCAGTTTATGAACATGTAATGAGCCTGAATGAAAATAATCCTATATACTGGATTTTCTGAAAGCAATCAAGGTACTTTGGATACATTATCCATACATTATAGACCAGTGCTGTTGTTCCTGTGTGTTGGGCTTCAGGCAGAGAGGGTGGGATTCTATGGAGTTTATCACATCCACTTTTCAGCCCGATCCATGCACAGGACAGGATCGGGCTGGAACAGGGAAAAATGGGGTTTACTGCACATGAAATTGCTGCTGCTCTGCCGGCCGACCACCACCCATCCCCGATCCGGCCTCTCCTGGCCGATTTTGGTATACAGTGCTTTCCGTAGTACCAAAATCGGCTGGCAAAGGCCAGATCGGGGACAGGTGATGGTCGGCCAGAAGCGCAGCAGCAATTTCATGTGCAGTAAAACTCGTTTTTCCCCATTCTAGCCCAATTCTGTCCCATGCATGGATCAGGCTGAAAAGTGATGTGATAAACTCCTAAGACTAGTAAATAACTCCATTGTTTAGTCAACTGCAGAAACATTTTCTAACTGTATATCTGATTTACACAGGGTGCCCCTGGGCCTCCAGGGCCTCCAGGTCCACCTGGTGCTCCAGGATTACCAGCACCAGATTCAAATGCAGGGATCCCTGGGTTTCCAGGAGAAAATGGGAAAGATGGAGCAGTCGGAGAACCAGGCCCTCGTGTAAGTAACTATGATCTGAAGACTTTCACTTTATATATTTGCAATGGAACCAATGTTAGTATCATAACAAAATATAATTCAGGCTGACTACTTGCCCTGAAGTGGAATAGCTGATGTAGCCATGGCAGTGCAATGGTGGATTAAGGGTTGCAGGTCCTGGGGCTGAGCTTGGTGGAGCCGTCAAATGGCTACCTTCTGATTTCTCCAATCAGAATACTCCACTACCTAGCTTTTGGTACTAGACTGTCTGTTTCTTGGGTTTCTAGATATTAACAGTAGTTAAGCCAATAACAAGATTTTATGGTCCAAGGGATGCCCACAGAAGGTCACTCAAGTAGACAAGAGTGAAGCAGATCCAGTGGCTCAATGGTTTTGGTAATAAGTTTGGTCTCTTTTTCACAGAGTGAGGAAATGCTTTTTGTTGCTTTTATTTTTAAAGTGATTACTTTATATTACTATCCTTCTTATGGGCTAGCTGTAGTATTGTCTTCAAAACCTTCTCTCCTGCTGACAAATTGCCTCTAAAACTAGATTTTATAGTAGTCAAAAATCTCTGATAGTTGTTGTTGCATACTTTCAAGTTGTTTCCAACTTATGACAACATTAAGGTGAATTTACTGCAGAGTTTTCGTAGCAAAATTTGTTCAGAGGATTTGTTCTCTGAGGCTGAGAGAATGTGACCTACTCAAGGTCACCCAGTGAGTTTCTATGGCTGAGCGGAGATAACCCTGGTCTCCAAAGTTATCATCTCAAATGAAACCACTACATGCTAGCTCTCAAAATCATCGATTAGTAATTAGCAATCACTAATAGCTTATTACTAGAGTACAATTGAACAAGTTGGATGGGATAATTTATTGCCTTATGAAGAAGCCACTTCAGAGTTTCCTCTTCTATGAAGTAACATACTTGGATTTGCTTCCAATTTGTTTTAGTAGTACTTACTGCTACTGAAGTGTGCTGAAGGGTTCTTTTTCTACCAGGTATGCAGCTATAATAATAATAATAATAATAATAATAATAATAATAATAATAATAATAAAATTTATTTAATACCCCACCTATTGAAAAACCAATCCAGGCGGCTTACAATTAAAATCACATACAAACCCCAGACAATCCCTCCCCCCCTTAAAACAGTATTAAATCACAATAACATAAAAACAATATAACAATTAAAACTGAACATAAAACGGCACAGTTAGACACTCCACTATGGCCTAAAGCAGAGTTCCTGTCCATCCAAGATGGGGCCACGTAAGGAACAGTGCTGATTTAGGCTGGGAAGAATTAATCAGGAAAGGCCTGCCAGAAGAGATCCGTCTTGACAGCTTTTTTAAAGCTGACTAGCGATGTTAACTGATGGATCTCATCTGGCAGGCCATTCCAGAGTTTGGGGGCGACAATAGAGAAAGCCCTCTGAGAGGTTGCCGCAAGCCTCGATTTCTGGGGCTGCAGCAGATTCCTCCCAGAGGACCGGAGAGCGCGGGGAGGATTATATGGAAGGAGGCGGTCCCTAAGATAACTTGGACCCAAGCCATTTAGGGCTTTAAAGGTAATAACCAACACCTTGTACTGGGCCCGGAAGCTGACTGGCAGCCAGTAGAGGGATCTCAGAACCGGAGTAATGTGATCCCTCCTAGATGTTCCCGATGTTCATTTGTCGATTTTAACTGATGAACAGGTTTGTGTGGGAAAAGGTAGCCTGCCCATCGGTGTTCAAGACATTCTTCTAAATATGGGTATTGAACATTAGCATTGCATGATTTGAAACTAGTATGCCTGAATAGGGCTTATTTTACAAAGATATGTTATCATACAAACAGCTTATCAGATACTATATGCATAAGATTTTTTTTCTAAATAAAAAATCCTTGGGACTGGTAATCACAGTTTCACTTACCTCTATCTAGAAAAAAAATCTCTCTAGACACCTGGAGGACCCCCATATGCTAGAGAGACCACCTCTCTAGGTATCTGGAGGTCCTCCAGCATGACTCTGTGGTCAACTTCTGGAGGAAAAATAGGGTTTGCCATTATCCACGATTTTCACTATAAGTCTGGGAACATATCCCCAGAGGACATGGGGGTCATACTGTAACTTAATGTTGACCTACTGTTATGTAACCTTATATCACAAAGAGGAAATTCTTATATGTCTAACAATGTTTTTCAAGGGAATCAAAGGTCTGTGGTATACTTTAAGACAAGTGTATGCATCTTTGCTCATGGGTTGTGCCAGACATCTATAAGTAGCACATTCATTGTCCAGAATAGTTTTAAGTGGCAAACAAGAGGTGAGTGATGAATCTCCCATCACCCTGTCTTTCCTTAGCATTTCTTCTAGAAAGGGTCCCAGTCTTATAGGAATTCAGCTTAGGCGGTGGATGAGGTGACCTGAAGGGATGAGTTGCAGGGGTTGGAAATGGGAGCTTCCTTTCTGCCACTTCTTTGACTGAAATTCTTTCTATCACTGATTTTCAGCTGTTTGTCACACTCTTATGTTCTGAAGTGTGGACAGGGAACTGAAATAACTTATTCTGTTCAGAGTGCTTTCATGTAATTGTCAAGACATCAACTATCTAGGCCAGGGGTAGGCAACCTTTCTCCTTTAAGGGCCAAGGGACTTCAGCTCTCAGAAGCCTCAGCCATGTTGGCCAATAGTCCCATGTTGGCCAATAGCTCCTGGGATTCTGGGAGCTGAAGTCCCTCGGCCCTTAAAGGAGAAAGGTTGCCTACCCCTGATCTAGACATTTCATTCTTTTAACAGTTTAATTAAAGGTCATATTTATTACATAAGGTTTAGTTCTTAAAATAATGGATGTCTCTGCAAGTTAAAAGTAGCCTTTCCCAAGCAATTTGTAATGTTGATTTATCCCTAATACTTGTTGCAATTTTCAGGGTCCACCAGGTCGTCCTGGTCAAGATGGGTTGATCGGTTTTGCAGGATTAAAGGGAGAAAAAGTAAGGTTCTAATTCAAATTCTTTTTAAAAACCTTTACAAAATTCTTTTTATCCAGTTTTGGGAGTTTTAAATAGCCCAAGCATGTTCCAAAGACACCCAAGCTTAATAACAATCTATCTTTCTTCTGTTAGTGACTTCCAGAAATCATTCAAGACATGTACATGTGCAGTTAACCACAATATTCATTCGCCATTCTTTTCCCATACAGGTTATTTGTCGCTCAGATACATATGTCATTAAATCACAGTGCAGAAAGGAATCTGATGAAGCATCAAGATTCCTTAGGTTATTTTATTTGATTTTATTGTAGTTGCGATATTGATTTTAATTTGTAATTGTTTAATACTGTTTTAAGGGTGGGAGGGATATATTTTGTATTGTATTTTGTCCTGTTAACCGCCCGGATTGGGAAACCATTGGGCGGTATACAAATAAATTTTATTATTATTATTATTATTATTATTATTATTATTATTATTAGGTTCAGCAATTTAATCAGTGTGAGTGGTGGGGAGATACAGGATACATTACTCCCAGGTTTGAAAAGCACTCCTGTGGGTTTGTCCTGAGCTTGTCCTGGGCTGGCTTGAAACATGAAATCTCCCTCCTGTGACTTCTGCTGAGATCACATCATTCATATTTGAATAAAGAAAATATGTCTGCTGGTCTAATTATTTGTCTCTTTCTCATGTAGATATTGCCAGGGGGAGACAGATAGTGGTGTATATTGCATGTGAAGGAATTTAGTTGGCCCCATTTATGTGATTGTTTTTCAAGCACATGGATTGCCAGCATGGCATCAGCAGCCCTACTCACATCAAAACATGGAAGGTGTGTGTGTGTAGAAGCCTGCCTCAGATCACCCAATGGGTTCATGACAGAGGCATGTTTTAAACTGGAGATCTCCTGATTCTCTTAGAACCATATTCTCACAGAACCTGGGTTGACATCCATGAATCAATGTAAGTACTGTACTTTAACTCCCATTAAAAAAACCCCCAAAAAACATCCCCTTCTCTGAGTAGAATAGCAAAAGGCGAGAGCTTGGTCAATCATGGGAGAACCAAAAAGAAACATTGACTCCCTCTATTCTCTCTCCTGCTCCATTGCTTCTAGTCTTTAGGGTAAGCACAACATTTATACCTGCCAGAATTTTAAAAGTTCTTTAGCAATGTTTTCCTTTGCTTCATTTTTTACATCCTTTGTTCCATACCACAAAGTTTTATCCTCAACTTATCCCCAGGTCATATCAGAATCCATACTTTTGGCCCCAGAATCTGCCCTTGACAAATATATGAGGTCAACTTATAGTTCTATATATGGTAAATCATTGGCTCTCCCAGTGACATTTCTTCATCTAAGAAGCATCTGTATGGAATATAGATTCAGATTTGGGGTTTTAACCCTTTCCCCTTGCCATCACCCATTCTGGTCTTGTGGCAAAGGCCAGAAGCTTCTTGGTTACTGCTCAGCAAGCTACTGGGTTGCTGCTCCCAAGGTGACCAGGTGTAAAGGTCAAGGAAGGACTCTCAATTCTTCTTTGGCAGGGTGGAGAGGTGTGCAGTCAGTGTCTCCATAGTTGGTTTACAGAGGTCACATGCTTTGAAATGGAGACTGGTGTGGGCAGGAAAGGGAGATATTTTAACTACAGGAGCTGCTCTAAGGTGAAGGACTCTTTCCTAGAATTGACCCCAGGTACTCCTCCCTTTCCTTCACCAGAGACATGTCTTCCCCGCACAGCTTCATGTGTCCCCACACACACGTACAATCATTGCTTCTTCTGCTATCTCTTCTCTCAGCCTGTTTGACGAAAGAAAGCAGGAGCAAGTGCCAGCAAGACACAGCTTAATCAGGGTTTGAAATCTGAAAGTCCTTTTTGCTGCCGCTTCTTCCCCATCACCATGTTCTCAGTCTGCCATTTCAGAAATGATGCTCTGTGCCCAAGCCGCGTGAGGGTTTCCCAACTGCTGGTGCCATCACTAGTGAAAAACATGGCTAATAGAGTGAATTTACATGGGCCATTGAAGATCAGGAGACACCACCTCATGAAGTGAGGTTTTGTGGTGGTTTTAAGGGATTCTGAAAGGAAGTTTCATGTAACCCTCATCCTTACCATGGTCCTAAAGGCTGTTGGTTCCCCTTGTCTTTCTTGTGCACCAATACTTTAACTTCAGGCCCCCTGCCATCCCCCTTTCCCCCTCATAGCCCCCCTAGATTGTTCCACTACCCCCAAGTACTGCCCACTGGGGGAATCACTGTCGTAAATCATGCCTTGATCCTGCTATAAATGTCGGGAACAAATATACAGGTATCTGGTTTTTTTCTTACCATGGCTCATAGCAGCTTCAGGGATTTTTAAAATCAATTCAGGGGCAAAGGTAAACTCCTTCCTTCTCACTCTATCACAGGACTTTATCACATGGGGGAAATCCCATGCAGAAACTGGATTTAAAAGTTGGGAAAACCTGCAAAAGTGGGTTTATTTTCATACACATTGTTGTTAAACTATTGTTAATCCAAACGGAAAGTAGACAAAACCTGCTCCTTTTTACTTTCAGGATTTTCCAAAAGTAAAAAAGGAGCGGCTTTTGACTACTTTCTATTTGGGTTAACAACAGTTTAACAGCGATGTCATGTGAAAATCTACCCACTTTTGCGGGGTTTTTTTCCTATTTAAAACCCCATTTCTGCATGGGATTTCCCCCGTGTGATAAAGTCCACAGTCTTAAGTCAAATTGCCCTCAGGCCACACAGCTGGACAAACATAAGGTTTAGAGTTCTAGTCACCTACCTCTCACTTCCCATTTATCATGACCTTTCATCATTTATTTGCACCAGCAAAAAGATTAAAACAAAAATTCTTATACCAGAGAAAGGAGAACTAGGGATGGACTCAACTAAGCATTTAGTCCACATACAAGTTCTCAAGTAAGATGCAGCCATTCTGACTTTTCACAATCTTTCATGATCTGTATATATAATGTTTGGTTAAATTAAAAATTAAATTATTTGGACACACATAAATCTTGAAGTATAAATAATGCTCTGTGGTTGTTTATACTAGTCATGAAGACTAATTAACTGAAGTAAAAATCTTAGTGTGGGTTTGTTATTTCTTCAAGTACTTTACAAACTTTATAGTATAAGACAATGTGGATGATAGATTTATATGTATATGTGTATATCTATCACAATGTTTAACTTACCAGTACATTAGGTAAAGCTTAGGACTTAGCTATGAAATGTACTTAAAAATGAAATATGTCTTTTTATTGGAAAGCGGGGGACAGGATCAGAATTCAAAATGACCTTAACAGCTTAGAAAACTGGGCCAAGACTAACAAAATGAATTTCAGCAAGGGGAAATATAGCATAGTATACTTGGTCAGTAAAAATGAAGTGCACAAATATAAAATAGCTGTCAACAGGCTTAAAGACAGTAGATGCAAAAAGGATCTAGAAAATTTAGTGGACCATAGTCTTAACACAGCTAAGAAAGCCAATACAATTCTAGGCTGTATCAATAGGGGTATAGTATCTAGATCAGGGGTAGGCAACCTTTCCCCTTTAAGGGCCAAGGGACTTCAGTTCCCAGAATCCCAGGAGCTATTGGCCAACATGGGACTATTGGCCAACATGGCTGAGGCTTCTGGGAGCTGAAGTCCCTCGGCCCTTAAAGGGGAAAGGTTGCCTACCCCTGATCTAGATCAAGAGAAGCAATAGTACCGCTCTATTCTGCTTTGGTCAGACCTCTCTTGGAATATTGTGTCCAGTTCTGGGCACTACAGTTCAAGAAGGATGTGGACGATCTGGAGCATGTCCAGAGGAGAGGAGATTAAGAGCTGATATAATAGCCTTTTTAAATATTTGAAGGGATGTCATATTGAGGATGGAGCAAGCTTCTTTTCTGCAGTTCCAGAGAATAGGACCCAGAGCAATGGATTCAACTACAGGAAAAGGGATTCTAACTCCACATTAGGAAGAACTTCCTGATATTAATGAAAGACAAATGTATTGCCTAGAAAAGGAGAATGGCTGTTAAAAGTGAACAAGTTGGCTGAGATGGATACATTATCAATGCTGATCAGAGGAATGTCATTAAAGATTGGAAATCCCTAATAGTTGTCTTTAGAAATAGTGAGAGTGAAAAGATAATTATCTGTTTTGACTTTTAATATGAGTTAAAGTTATAGATGACGTTTAACGTATCAGTTAATAAAGGGGGAGCTAGAAGTTTAAAAAGTATAACATAACCATAAAAAAGTTAGTTGGAAGTCATTTTGGTTTCGGTCTTTCTTTTAAAATTTGCATTATAAATCTTATGTTTTTGTTGTTGTTCATAAGGTAGTTTGTATTATTTGTGATATCTCGTTCTTTCATTGTTTTTTCTTTGTTCTATGTTCATTTAGTGTAGTAAAAATACTCATAATATTCATGATGATGATGATGATGATGATGATGATGATAACGATTATGGAAGAACCATGTGTTAATTTTTGTATATGTGTCTACAGATGTAGGCATCTTTGTATACATCTCCTATTGCATACAAACTGCATAGCATCAAAGGAATATATATGAATCTTTAGGTTAAAAAATGATGTAGAAATTGGAAGAAATTAATTTTTCATCTGGCAGAGAAGGAGCCATCCAATAAAGGGCTAATTCCTATAGCCATCACAGTGAGGCAAAGGGGTCATCTATATTTTTAGAAAAATATTTATTATTGGATGCCTAGTTTCACCCCCCCCCCCCCGTTCTTTCTCCTTGTCTCACCTCGGAAAGATCATATGCCTGTTCTTCTGTTTTTCTCTGTTCCTGTGCCCTTTTCGGATAAGGGTTCATGGCTGAAACGGATTTCCTCCATGCTTATGAATTATCTAGAGGGGTTGAGCCAGCTGCCCTCCCACCCAACAGCTCTGTATCCAAAAGACCTAGAGCCCTTCTCCCTCATGTGTTGTCCCTGCCCTTTCATTTCCTGCAAGGAAATATGGCGGGGTTAGAACTAGCATTGCAATTATGCTACCAAATTTAGAGGCACAAGCAATTCATTTCTCTGATGAGGAACCACCTTCCCCAGGAAGATGGGCTTCTACCTTAACTTTTTCTCAAGATATTGATGCAGCCTCCCTTCACTTACCTTCTCTAAGGGATTTTTTTCTTTTACTCTGAATAAAGAGATTGGTCAGATTCAGGTGAACAGGAGGACCTAACCAGCAAGAGACATTTCAATCAAAATGACTTTATTCTTTTTTTATCTAAGGCTATAGCAGCTTTAGGCTTGCAGGACTCCCAACCAGATCAGTCCACAGCTCTGACCACTGGATCACCTCTCAATAAATCTTTCAGAAGCTTATTTCCACATCCTTCTTCATCTCACATGTACCTTTATTTTTGTTACCTCAACACCCTTTGTCAATTCAAGGCCCTGCCTTTTGGGTTGACCTTGGCTCTTTGAGTATTTACTGAGATGATGATGGTTCTCATGCCCACCTGAGACTAGGTTTCCATATCTTTCTGCACCTAGATGAAATCCTTTTGAAATCGCACTCACTCCCAAGGGCCCAACAGGCTCTAGTGAACATCCTGTCAGTTCTTCAGGCCCACAGCCTCATGGTCAACAAAGAAAAAATTCACCTATCCCCAGGTGAGAGGCTAGTCCACTTAGAAGCCCTAATAAACACAAAAAAGAGTTTTCTCTTCTCCAGAGAGAATAGCGAAACTCAGAAAGGAAGCCCTCCTATTGCAAAAATTTCTATTGGGCTTGACGATTTTCTGCATTCACCTCTCCATTTGTATAGGGTTCCTCTTTCGTTCTCTGCAGTGGCTTCTCCAGCCATTTCAAACCCTTATAGCAAGATGTCAACACATCAGATTTCATCCAACCACGGAGATCAAAAAGTCCCTCCTCTATTGGATAAACACTCACAACCTCTCTCTGAGAGTGCTGCTCCTTCACTTTCAGCATGCCCTCAGAGGGTTACATGTTCTAGTCCAAATGGATGATGAAACTGCACAATCTTACCTGATCAGACAACAAAACAATCATCCAGATTGTTATCTCCCTCTCCCTCTCTCAGAACAGCACAGCACATTCAGGGTTCTCTGAAGCAGACTTTCTGATCCACCACACTCTAGATCTAGGAGAATGGAGCCTGGACATTACTGTCTTTCAACAAATACAGACATACTTTGGAAACATACAGGTCATTCTCTTTGCATCAGACACAAATCACAAACTCCCCAAATTTCACCAGGTTCCTTTCCCTCAGAGCAGAAGTCCAGGATGTCCTTAGATTTTCTTCAAGTTGGCACCCAGGCCCATTGTATGCCTCTCCTATGGCTTCCTGTCCTGGACTACGGCCAGCACCAGTCCAAACAAATGCTAATAAGGATGGTTTAACAAGGAAGGAGCTAAAAGGCAGGCTACAGACCTTTCTGTTAGTTCCCAAGAAGCACACCAGTACCAAAGCCAGGGTCAGGATTCCAGAGTTCACAGTAGCCAGTTCAGTCCAAGGTCGGGGCAGCCAGAAAGTAACAAGCATCCAGTCCATTTGCAATTCAAAGGTTCATGGCACACAAGGGTTCCAAAGAACAAGGAGCCAGTGCTGACAGTATCCCACAAGGGAACTGCAATAAGCTCTGGCACTGAGTGGTCCTCTCCCAGGTGATTAAGTAGGAGATTCCCTCCTCCGTGCCAGCTGAGGCTTGTTAGTCAATTTCCTCTCTGCAAGCCTCCTTGACCGATGCACGCAAGCACTCTCTGCCCTGCGTTGTCTGAAGGAAGGCACTTCCATGCTTGTTTCTTCCTGATCCTTACCACTAGGCTGCTGTGCCTCCATAGGGATCCTACTAGTGCTAGGACCTGGCTGCTCTTCCTCCTCTGGGGCTGGGAGGACAGGGTTTCCTGGGATCTAGCAGGGCAGGATTAGGACCTGGTAGAGCCTCCCTTTCCTCCTGCACTGGAGTAGGCTCATCCTCCTCCTCCTCCTCCTCCGAGTCCAGCTCCTGACTGACCATGACACTTCCCTAATCTCCAGAGTATACAAGAAGATCAGACAGGAAAAAACAACAGTTATTTTCATAGTTCAGCACAGGCCCCACAGGTCTTTGTTCTCCCATCTATTAGCCCTGGTGACCCTGGGACATCTTCTGTTTCCAGTCCTGCCCAACCTTCTCAGCTAGGGTCCCATCCTACACCCAGTCCTGGGTTGGCTGCATCTAGCCACCTGGCAACTGAACAGAGGTCTCATCTAAGAGCAGGCTATTCTGAAATGGTGGTAAACATACTTCCACATGAAGTTCCACCCCCAGGTTATACAAGACCACTTGGAAAGCCTTTCTCAGATGGTCTCAGAAAATTGATTGATTTTTGCACAAATGAGGTGAAAGAGGTCTTCAAGCAGGGCTCAACTTGGGCCTCAAGCCCAGCCCCTTACAACATCGTACTGTAGCCTTGGCCTCCAGTTTATCAACTATCCAGCTGGCTGTTTTCACCTATCCTTTTGTAAAGAGGGTTTTTTTTGGGGTGTGTGTGCTCCTTTGCGCAGTTTTCCAATAGTTCATAACTTCCCATCTTGGGATCTCCACTAGTTGTTACAGCCCTCTTCAGAGCCTCTAAAGACTATTCTACTTTGAATTCTGCCCATCAGAGTACTTTTGTATATGACCATTACCTCAACCAGGAGGGTTGCAGAATTAGCAGCCCTTTCTAAGGAATCTTTTTGCTGTAAATTTGATACTTACACAGTCTCCCTGGCTTGATCTGGTGTTGTTGGGTGGTTGTTGTTTTTAACTTAAGGTAAATTCCCCTTTTCACTACTCTGTCTAATGGCACAAACTGGATACTAGGAGGGGCCTGAAGTTGTATATCAGACACCCTGGGCCATTTCAGAGAAAGGAAGGACTCTTTGTTTCCTTTTTATGCATCTCTTTGGGCAAGAAGTTCTCCCCATCTACACTAACTGGATCAAAGCATCTATTTTCCTGGCCTATGGATTCCTTGTCCTATCTAAACATCAAAATGTGATAGCACTGAACCAGGTCAGTGGTCTTTGTTCTCCCATCTATTAGCCCTGGTGACCCTGGGACATCTTCTGTTTCCAGTCCTGCCCAACCTTCTCAGCTAGGGTCCCATCCTACACCCAGTCCTGGGTTGGCTGCATCTAGCCACCTGGCAACTGAACAGAGGTCTCATCTAAGAGCAGGCTATTCTGAAATGGTGGTAAACATACTTCCACATGAAGTTCCACCCCCAGGTTATACAAGACCACTTGGAAAGCCTTTCTCAGATGGTCTCAGAAAATTGATTGATTTTTGCACAAATGAGGTGAAAGAGGTCTTCAAGCAGGGCTCAACTTGGGCCTCAAGCCCAGCCCCTTACAACATCGTACTGTAGCCTTGGCCTCCAGTTTATCAACTATCCAGCTGGCTGTTTTCACCTATCCTTTTGTAAAGAGGGTTTTTTTTGGGGTGTGTGTGCTCCTTTGCGCAGTTTTCCAATAGTTCATAACTTCCCATCTTGGGATCTCCACTAGTTGTTACAGCCCTCTTCAGAGCCTCTAAAGACTATTCTACTTTGAATTCTGCCCATCAGAGTACTTTTGTATATGACCATTACCTCAACCAGGAGGGTTGCAGAATTAGCAGCCCTTTCTAAGGAATCTTTTTGCTGTAAATTTGATACTTACACAGTCTCCCTGGCTTGATCTGGTGTTGTTGGGTGGTTGTTGTTTTTAACTTAAGGTAAATTCCCCTTTTCACTACTCTGTCTAATGGCACAAACTGGATACTAGGAGGGGCCTGAAGTTGTATATCAGACACCCTGGGCCATTTCAGAGAAAGGAAGGACTCTTTGTTTCCTTTTTATGCATCTCTTTGGGCAAGAAGTTCTCTCCATCTACACTAACTGGATCAAAGCATCTATTTTCCTGGCCTATGGATTCCTTGTCCTATCTAAACATCAAAATGTGATAGCACTGAACCAGGTCAGTGGCCACTTTGATAGCCTTCTAAACTAACAGCTCCCAACAAACATTCCTCAATTAAAATTTGAGGAAATCTGTAGAACTACAACTTGGGCTAACCCTTTTACTTTTACAAAACATTGTAGACTTGACAAATTCACCTCTGCTAGGGCATCCTTTTGATAGATAGACAGGTGTTCCAGCAAATCCTGTTGGGTTAAATGACTTCCTTGCCACCATCCCACCCAGGGTATATTTATACTAGGGTAATTCCCATTACTGTGCTAGCACAGAGGGAAAATTGAGTCCATACACTGAAGGCTGCCAGCTAGGAAACAGATGCCACTGCCAAGTCTGGAAAGTCACTCATGACTGCTGGGTTCTTCTGAAGAGGCTTTTTAATCCTAGTTGTAGTAAAGTATTTACAAGCACAATACAGCAATATTTACACCAACTGACATAATGCTCCACCATCAACCGACATCCACACCACCACATGCTACACTGGAGCATTCACCCTTATATACACAAACACAGCTAGGATTCTGATCCAACCCTTTGCTAGTGTTTCATCAGCTTCCTGTCATGTGTCCACAGTGACAGTGCAGTTTGGACCTGCTATGACTTATCTCCATGCTCAAGCTGCATCGGCATCCTCTGAGTCAGCATTTCCTCTTTAACCCATTGCATGCACCTGAGACATTTTACACAGCCTGGGGCAAATTCTCACTGACATATTAGATGGCTCTTTCTCTACTGGCTGAGAATGGCACATTGGGAAAACCTAAAATGAAGGTCCATTCTAGTGAAGGAGAAGGATACATCTGGACTCACCCATGGGTGACAAGACCGTTTTCCCTTTTTGTCAGGGATCTTTTCACCCCCTCTCCTTTCCTTTGGGGAGGAGCTAGGGATCCAATAAGAAATATCTTTCTAAAAATGCATGTGATCCCTTGCCTCACCTGGGCAAGGAATTAACCCATTATTGGACGTTTCCTTCTCTTTGGCTAAAAACGACCATCATGGTAAATTTTACCAATGTACCATTCTCCTTCAAAATGTTGGAAAGTTGCAGAAACTATACCGAACATGTAGATGAGATACTCTTCCTTTATGAAGAATAAGGTACATACTGATGGCTTCGATGGTACATGTTAGAGTAGAAGCAATACCTTTCATATAAGAAATGGAGATTAAGTTTTTCCTTTATTGCAACAGCCTCAAAAACAGCTTACTTTCTCCAGCATGCATAAATAGGTGTGATTCATATTTGTTGTGAAAAGAGAGAGATCACCATTGAGGCAGCAATGTCTGCTCTTTGCTATCAGTGATCCAAGCACTGAGATTCAAGTTTGTCTCTACTTGGATAATCCTGACTTTTCAGCCTGATTGAAATATAAAGGGAAACAACAGCTTCTTGGTCTGTAAGTAAATCTACAAAGCCTCAGATTCATGAACTTCCTCTTGTTATATGGCCATAAAAGATTTTAAATTGCTTCTAAGTCTGAGCAGAAAATCAAACCCAAATCTTCTGAATCGTAGTCCAGTGCTCAAACCACTACATCACTTTCTCTCTGGCAGCACACTACCCTGCCCCAAAATTCATGCAAGGCTGCCACTGATGGTTTGATGTTCAATGGATATTTTTGCCTTTTATTTCATGCAGTTTCTCATGGTTCATGTTCAGAGAACAAAAATCATCAAAACAAGTGGGACAATAATTACAAATTTTCCTACAAACAAGAGTTACATAATTCAGCAAATAACTTCAAGCAGTTTTGTACATTATAATTACAATAATACTATAAAGCAAAGGACAACATCAACATCTCATTTTAAAAAAAGAAATATCTTTTAAAAGTCCCAACTACATTAATTCCCAATGTGATGAATGGGGAAATAATCAATATAAAAAGGATGTTGTGCCTAAACTGATCAAAAATAAAAGAGAAAAAAAGAAGACAAAAAAAATCTTCTTTCCAAAGCTTGGGAATAATTTGCTGTTTACAGGATAATGCATACAAAAACATAAGGCTTTAATATATTGTAAGATCATTATATTTATAATTGTGATATGATACTGATATTACTGCAATTTATATGTGAGAAAATAAACTCCTCTGTTTATCACTGATCCCCCATTCTTCAGTCTGTTACTGTGGTATTTTGTCTTACAGGGTGATCAAGGTATACAGGGACCTGTTGGACGAAAGGTAATTAAGTAGATCACTTTTAACAGTTTATTAATTTGAGAATAAACACATAGCTAGAGATGGCATTCTAAGGTCTAGCAAAAATATGATGGGCTTTCATATGCAATAATATTTTGAAATGTAATCATATGTTCCTGCTGTCAAAGAAGTGCTTAATTTCTGGAGGTGGAGAATTTCTAAGGCTCAAGTTTCCATTGAAATTTTGCCTTCTGTCTTTATAGGATGGAGGCCAGTTCCCATAATGTTAAATGTTAGCAATAACCTTTAAGGTAGAGATAGAAAAGGGTATATGTTTCTCAAATGTTGGGCAACTCTGATGAAGAAAATTCAGGACTGATGAGAATATTCAGTTAGAGACTTATTTTGCAAAAGTTCACACATGGTGGGGTTGTGCATAAAACTGAATTTTCTATGCAGGAAACAGTTGTAGAAAGTACAAAAATGTTTCCTATGTAGAAGATGCTGGTTTTGGCCTCATAAAGGCCCACAACACATGCAAATTTTGCACTAAACAAATCTACAGCTACAGCATTATCTTGTGCAGCTTCTGTGCAGAAAATGATACAGAAATATTATTTTCTATGTAGAAACTAGTTTCCTCCACATAAAATTCCGCTTTTGGCATAAAAATACCATGTGCTAATTTTTCATGGAGTAAATCCTGAGCCTCTTAAGGTCATCTTCAGAGGCTCACCTGCAAATGCTCCCAACAACTGCTGGGGAACAGGCAAATGACTACTAAGGAGAAAGATGTTTCCATTGTGACATCCTAATTGTGTCCCCAGAGAGCCTCCACTGGCATCCACATTGAATTTGTGCAGGGAGAAAGACAGGATAAAAGTAAGATAAAATAAAACCAAATAAATTCATTAATTCATTAAACATTCTCAATTGCCACCCATTCTTATGGAAAGCAAGGTGGCATACAAATCATTTTAAAACAATAAAATGTAACTGATACAAATTTCTCCAAAACACGTCATCAGAACAAAGGAAAACAGCAGATACGATAGACAAAAACAGCCATCTGAAATGCCCTGGGAGAAAAAAAAATCAGCTGATGCTGAAACTGTTCCAGTGATGGTACTAGTTGCATCTCCATGGGGAATATAATCCAGAGTTGGACTACTACTACTACTAATAATAATAATATAATTTATTTATATCCCACCTCTCCAAAGGGATCGAAGCGGCTAACGATAATAAATCAACATTAAAATACAGTATCCCATAATAATATCCCATAAATCCTCCCATCCACAAAAAAAGTACATTTCAATTATTAAAACAAAGCAGGGGCAATTAAGGGGCAATTGACAGGAGGCAACTACCATATGATTCTCCCGAGATACATGGAAAAGACCCTCTCTTATGATCATGGAGAGGCTGATATAAGGAGACATGCTCCTGTGCATGATGGTCTTTCTGTGGCCAGCTGAAAATCTTTTTTATTTTCCCAGGCTTCCAGTATTTTTAAAACTTTGTGCTCTTCGTACCTTAGTGCTGCTATGCGTTTTCCTTTGTTCTTGTTTATTAATTAATTTATTGATGTTTTTAAAGCTGTTTTAATATTATGACCTAAATGTTATAAAAATAAATAATCAATGAACATGTAAACACGGGGATAGGTTTTGTTCAGAGGTACTTTTTATTATATATTTTTATTTTGCACCTATATTTAATTGATCAGAAGATGGAAGAATGGTGTTAAATCGGTGTGGCAAAGCTGGTCAAGGCTAAAACAGTAGGGCTATGAGTTAATATGGGTCAATGCCAAATAATTAAATAATATTTATGTTTCTCTTAGGGTGACCCTGGAGAGATTGGACCCCCAGGCCCTAAAGGCCAGGCAGGAGTTGATGGGGAGCCTGGGAAATCGGGGCCCCCGGGGCCCCCAGGGGCCCCAGGGCCCCCTGGCCCAGGCTATGGATTTGGATTTGAGGTATTTTGTTTTAAACATCTGACTGTTCTACTTTTCAAGAGAGAATATGTATTTCCTAATTTAGTGCACCTTACAAATGTTTTGTTATGTGCTTGCTAAATTATGTCCATTTTTAAAATTCCTCTTCCTTCCCCTAACATTCCAGCTAATCCACCCAGAATGTGGTGTAGGTCTGGTCATAAAAAGTGTTATGATAAAAAAAAATGATATTATTGAGCTGACTGCTTAATGATATTCACTGTCAGAGCTACCATGTTATAATCAAAGGAACTGATATTTTCTTTCCACAGGTATTAAATGTGTGGGTTTTCCCACTTGCAAATGTTATGTATAAGAATCTTACTGTAGCTCTGCATTGACAGCTTAAGTATGAGATTTTATCACAGATGCCAGTTGTTGTTTTTGATGCTGATGTTTCATTTGCCAGCTTATTCAGTTTGAAAGATTGAAGACTGTTGAATTTTGTAAGGTTGGCTAGGGAAAAATGGATTGGTCCTTTTCTTCTGCAGCATTAAGGCCATTCCATCTTCACACAGGCTCCAAAATGCCAGGGAATTGCAGCTGTTAACAAATGTATTGTTGGGACAAAACAGACAGCATACTGTGCTACTGTTGTTTACAGCTTCAGCACTGTTTTGGAGACGGGTGGCTATCAGTGGCTGGATGGTGGACCTACATTCCAAATGTGTCTGTGCATTAGAATACACAGACCTGACATTTGTGCAACTGATGCTATCATTTCATGTTGTGTGTACCCAATTGGCAACAAATGGCATCTACCCCAATATGACAGAGATGGAAAGGACAGCACTAGATATGGAAGCAGCTTAAAAGGGCTAAAGGAAATTGAAAATGTATTTTGAAAGAAATTCAGCACAGTTGTTAGGTCTGGGGGGCTGAGCAGATGGGCTAGGATAGCTCAGGCTAAGCCATAGAGTCCTCCTGACCTGGGTCCTGACCCAGGTCATTCCCTGGGTTGACATGGGGATGGGCAGGTGTTTACATGCATGCACACTGCCGTACCATGTCCTGGGAAAAGTGCATAGCTGGTTCCAGTATTGCAATAAAATTGCAGTATAGCAAATACAATGTTGTCAACAATTAATAGTAATGTTGTAAAATGCCACCAATAGCTTATATATAAAAAAAGAAGTATTAGGAATGTACTGCTGTGCATCTTTGACCATCCTCTGCTGTCTCCTCTACTGAGAAGACCTCTGTTGCGGCCTCTGACATGGAAACAGGGTGCCTGGCTACCCTTTTCCATGTCAGAGGCCACAACGGGGGTCTTCTCGGTAGATGTGACAATGTAGGAAGGTAAGGACCACCAGGGACCATCTGGTCTGCTGACTGTTGTAGTGGAGTTTCCTAGAAACTCCATGGCAAACAGCACTTTTTTTGGCCTGTATTAAGGCCACTTTGAGCTGGGATTAGACCAGGATTGCCAGATCAGCATCCAATCTGCCCATTCCTGGCCTGAGGTTGTTTCTCTGTATCATCTGAACAAGAGAATGTGAAGCTGGGGAAAACACAGGCCTTTTGGCCCATGCATACAGCCCCTGGGAGATATGTAACTCCAATGAAGAAGGTCAAAAAGGGTCAGTTTGATTGATGGTGGCATCATTGGCTAAACAAAGCAGTCTGGGACATCCAGAAAATGTGGACAGAAAAAGTACTTGAGAACACAGTGGGGAGTGAAATGGGGAATACGGTCTTGTTTGATCTGTCTGTAAGAACCCATCCTTTGCTTTCTATTTTGGTAGGAGATGCAAAGAATGAGTGGGAGGATTGCATTTGTTAGCAAACCCATTTCACTCTTTATGTTTTTCTCACCTGAGCCATGTGCATGTTTTTGGGATCTAATGTGCCTTATTTACATCATATATTTTGGTATTTAAATGTCATTGCAACTTGAAAAGCACATGCTGGCTTCCAGATGTGCCATATAAAAAATATAGAGGTATCAAAATGCATTATGGTGGTAACGGTTTGCTTACAAGCTAGACTAATATAAATTGCTACACGGATCTGTGTTGGGACCAGTTGTGTTTAATGTTTTCCTAAATAATGTGATAAGCAGTTTTGCGAGTAGATCTGTTGAGAACAACAATTTAGGGTGGTTACAACAACAACAAAAACCCCTGATACGATTGCATAATGCAACAAGATCTGGAATACAATGTACACTTTTGGTCACTGAACCTAAAATAAAAGAAAAGAAAAATTAGGAAAGGATAACCAAAATTATCAATTCACCTATGAGTAAAGGTTTTAATATTTAGCTTTTCAAAAGGTGACAAGAGGATTGATGGCAGAGGTTTATAAAACTTCATGAGGTGTAGAAATTAAATAGGGAGAAATATTTCTCACTCTTAATATTAGACTCTATCCAGTAAATCTTAATGGTAGGATATTCAAAACAAAGAAGGGTTTCTTCACACAGTGCTGAAACAAATTGTGGACTGTGCTACCACGAGATGTGGTGAGAGTCAACAGTTTAGGAGTTTAGAAAGATTTGTGAAGGAAGAGATTATCAGTGTCATTAAGTCATGATGGATGTACACAGAAATGATTTGAAAGTACATAACAACAAAAAAGTTAGATCCATGCAAGAGATAAATTGCACTCCTGCTGTTTAATTGCTCAACTTAGTAAAAAAGTAAAGGTTTCCCTTGACATGAATGTCTACTCATAACTGACTGTAGGGGATGGTGCTCATCACTTTTACTAAGCCGAAGACCAATGTTGTCCAAAGACAAGTCCAGTGGTCATGTAGCCAGCATGACTGCACAGAACACTGTTACCCACAAAAGCGGTACCTATTTACGTACTTGTACTTTTACATTCTTTCGAACTGCTAGGTTGGCAGAAGCTGGGAATCGTAATGAAACTTCACTCCGTCACACAGCACTTGTGCCTCGAACTGCCAACCTTATGATCTTACAGTCATCAGAATTGGTGTCTTAACCACTAAGCCACCATGTCCCTAGTATTGAAGCAATAAAATAATAAAACCATTCAGAACATTTGGATTTTAAGTAAACATTCCTGTCCACCTGTTTATTTGCAAATGAACCATCTGAAGATTCTCGCACATTGGCTGAGAATATGGCAAATTTATCAGTTAGTAAATAGAAATTTAAAGGGGTTCAAGAAATTTTAAAAATCCATGTAATTAGTGAAGTGGAAGGAAAGACAATCACATCCCTAGATGTGGGTATTCTCCTGTGCTCATGGTGGAAGCTGGTGGCTCAAGCAAATGGAATTTGAAGCTGGTGAGATTTTTCTCTGTCTTTCTCCTGATCTGTAGAAAAAAATAGAATGCACTCTCTCCCATAGTTTGAATAAACACTTGAATGCTCTTGATGCAGCCTTATTTGTGGTAGTGAAGAGGATGGACATCTTCCAAATACTGCAATTAACATTTCTCAGCCTTTGATGTTCAAGGTGTTGTGATCGCCCTCTGTGAGCTAAACATTTTCCCACATCAAAAATTCACAGGACTGGATTTTTGCTGTAGCTAACAATGGGCTGAATGCAGAAGGTCTTGAAGAAATCTTTGAAAGTGCATTTTAAATGTGTAATAACCCATTTTAGAAATCCTTTGATTACAACAAAGATACAGATAAGACAATCTTTCTTTTTATTTATCAGGACATGGAAGGTTCAGGGATCACTGGCTTATCAAATGAACCTCAAATCTCAGTCTCCAGAGGGCCAAATGTAAGTAAATAGGATTTTGGCAGTTTATTTAAATGTGAGAACTTGGAATCTTCAAAATCCATTTAGTCATAATTTCTGGACAGTTGGACTGTTTTAACTTGGTGTTACTTGTCCCCATCCCCCCTGATGTATTTGATTCTTCTGTTATCTAATCATTAGTAATATATACACAGTTACATCCTATCTCATAGTTCCAAAAGAAACTCACAGTCCCATTTTGGGAATTGCATGAATGGAAGAGAACACAGTGACTAGTAAAGTAGGGTGAAGTGATAGGAAATTATAGTCTATGTTCTGGATGGAAATTAGGAATTACATCATTTTATTCAAGTTAATGCTGCTACAGGTTTTCCTCTTTAAACCCTGAATCTATTCACTGTTTCAAATGATGGTGATGAAAAGAAGATAGTATATTTTGAAGAGGATTAAGTAAACCCAGCTGTTATGGCAAGAGCTTTCTTTTATCTTTTCATAGGTACTATTCTACCATAGATGGATTCTTTCAGATGTAATAGCAGTCATCCATTTAGATGTTCTTAATCCAATTATCAGTCTTCCAAACAAGGCTTTGACTATAAAATTGCCTTCTCTTTTTTATGGAATTTCATTGGGCAAATGCCCAATTTTCTATTTGTATGATGCCATTTTCCATTTCTAATTTTCCTAATTTTTTGCACTCATGCTTCCAACTTTTCTATTACCAAAGAAAATCTATTGAGGAAATAAAGGCAGACTAGCTGCCTTCCATCCATCTGGATGCAACATATGTTTATTAAAGGGTCACTGTTCTTGAGACCAGTTCCTACTCACCCCCAGTTATTTTTACAAGGAAGAGAGTGCTCTCCAGGGGCAACTTCTGGTATGACTGTTATTCCTTGTTCTTAGACATTAATATTGCATTAGTTGCATATTGTATTAGTTGTGACATAAGCGTATGTTGCCATCGAAGCAATAGAGTCCCCTGTTTTAAACTGCAGATGTGGGTGCACAGATCTTTCTTCATCACTGATTGCATGAATTTGAAATCAAAATGCTGTGGTTTAACACAAAAATGTTCCTGCCTTAAGTGATTCTCAGGGGTTGCATATGCACCTTGCCCAACATAAAATATTGGGAAGTTGAAGTGATGGGTTACAGAGTGGAAACAGCTATTGCTGAGACATGGTGATCTCAGATATAGGTGCTGTGATAATGGCAGAGGGGAGGCAGATATGAGTCAAGTCTATTCAAGGTAATTTATGTGAAAAGAATCAAGCTGTAACAACAAAGAATCGGTAGTATGGGAACGAGAGAGACAAAAGCGTTTTTTAATTATAGCGAATGAGAATTAAGACTGCCATAAATTTGAAATTTAGTTTAATTAGGCAATGTTAACACTTGCTGTACAGGTCTGGTAATGGTAAGTCTCTGACCTGGATCTATAGTTACTAAATAAAGGTTTTCTGAGTTTTAACTACTGAAATCTGAGTTTCTAAAGTTGATGTCCTGCCAAACTTGATAGTGATCCACCCATATCCTTGGATATCTTTACTTGGGTATATTTTCCATAAGAAGATAACATTTAGGATTTCAAAATTCAGCGAAAGTGAAATGAAAGGCTTTAAAAAACAAAAGAAATTGCCATATGAAATTATGATCAATGTCACATTGTGGAGAGAGAACTGGACTTAGATTAATGAGAGCTAAGTTCACATCCTCACTCATCCACATAGCTCTTTTTGAGAAGGTTTTATTGCTCATTCTTAGAAAAGACTGTGGGATACAATATGTAGACATGGTTAGTTCAGAAAACAAGCAAAATATCACATAAAAATATTAGAATTACCATATGTAATAAAAATACTCATCAATATTACAGATGTTCCAGTATTAATACACCTAATGATATACAGTCAATCAACAAGGAAAACAAATCACATATGCTAACAAAACTGAAAGCTCATAAGAACAAATTATGTCAATTATGATGAACCTCAGAGTAGCATCTGTTGGAAAATGGGCAGTAATAGCAAAGGAGCAGAATCTCCCAAAAATATATGAGCTAGTACTAAATTATTAAATGAAATTATTAGATGAAATGATGCAACAAAGAGTCTTGCCATATATGTAAGAATGACCAGATGTCCAAGCAGAATTCAGGAAAGGAAGAGGCACTAGGGATCATGTTGCAAACATATTCTGGATAATGGAATGTACTAAGGTGTTTCAAAAGATCAGCTTGTGTTTTATATACTATAGCAAAGCATTTGATTGTAAAGATCATGAGAAACTATAGATTACTCTTGAAGAAATGGGTGTGCATTGACTTCTCCCACATCTAGATTTAGGAAATGGCAAAATTAATTGGTCAATTCATTTTTTATTTTAAAAGACCTAGATTTTCCAAATCCACCAGACACATTACTTCCAAGGACAGAGACCTAGCAGTCCCAGATATCACAATGTATTTCCAGGCTTTCCAACTCAGCCAAACCATTCAACTAATTAAGAGCAACAGTGCTACCAGATGGGTAAATCTAGAGGTTTATAAAATGACATCAACTGAATTTGCTTACTTTTACATCCAACTTTCAAAACAGAAACTTAGCAGGTTATCTAATCCTTTTTTATCTTGCTCTTTACTCATCTGGCATAAATGGAAACACATACTGGCTCTTGACCCGTCTCCCAATAGACCCTTTTTCTTGCATCCTTTTTCTCACTTAGACAATCAGTTTCCACTAATAAGATTATTGAGAAAATGTGGAATCTACCACATCTCAGACATGTTCTCTGGTGGATTACCAAAGTCCACCACCACCATAAAAACTTCCCTATAGCAAACTAAGGGCCTTTGCAGACTGCCAGAAATAGTGCACATTAAATTGAGGCACTGCCCTGGCTCAGTGCTAGGGAGTCATGGGAATTGTATTTTTTTCTGGGACATTGAGCCTTCTCTGTCAGAGAGCTCTGGTGCCACAATAAATTACAGTTCCCATGATTCCCTAGCACTGAGCCAGGGCAGTGCCTCAATTTAATGTGCACTATTTCTGGAAGTCTGCAAAGGCCCAAACACTACCTGGCTACAAGTGCACCAAATTGAACCTAACTTCAACAGGAGATACTCCACATCTGCTCTCCTTTTTTGAAAACTTTTGTTTGAACATCGCATCTCTTACTAAGGGATGGCGACACTTATCTACAAACATCTCCTGGAACACACATATGGGAAATGCCAATATATGCACTCACTTTGGCAAGCAGAATTGAAAACTATGATTTCAGATACTGCATGGGCTCATATTTGGTTTTCAGCCCCATATAAATCCCATTTGGCATCCATGAAGGAAAATACTCTAAAAACCATCCATAAATGGTATCTTATACCTGTTACACTGTCTAAAATGGTTAAAACGCTTTCTCTGGATTGCTGGAAGGGATGCAAATCTAGAGGCTCTTATATCCACATGTGGATTGAATGCCCTAAAGTGAGAGAATTCTGGGATGCAGTCCTGTATCAAATTTCATGTATCACTGATGAAACCATTAATTTCTGTCCAAATTTGACTTTGCTTTCTGTATTTGTTAAAGATAATTCTAACTTGAAACATAGGAAACTGATCATTTTTTATCACTGCTGCCAGATTATGTTGGAAGTGACTTCAAGTAAATTCTAAGTTATAGTGATCCTATCCTTGTGTTTTCTTGACATTTCAGGAGGATATTTGTCATTGTCTTCCTTTTGGGCTGCAAGAGTATGTGTCTTTTTTGATATGTTATATTTTATTTTAGGGTCCAGCTGGAGAGATGGGCCTACAGGGACCAATGGGACCAAAGGTAAATAGGTAAAATAAATCTATCTGATAGTTGGATTATTTTTGTAATTATTGCAAGAATTTGGTATGCTACCTCACCAGTACTTCAACCATCCTTTTCTTTTATTCTTTGAAGGATATTAGCCCCTCTAATAGCAAAACCCAGATGACTGAGTTTGCAAGGAATTGAGGCTATTAAAAATGAAGTCATTTTTATATTTGTTGGAGGTAGCCCCTAATTACACTGAAAGATGTAAACTTGTAAATTAAAGGAAGAGAGAAGACTGAACTTCACAAATGGTCTGAATTTGCAGAAACTGTCTGACCAAACAGTTTCTTTTGCCCCCAGGCTCTTCTTTGGTCCCTTTTGTTTTCTGCTTTAGCCTGCAGTAATTAGAACATGAAATTCCATTGTGTAGCCATGCATTTAATTTCTTTTTTTACTATTTCTAGCTTCCCCTGGCTCATACTTCTCACATTCCATGTTTCTATTATATGTATAGTGCTACTTCAAACTATCTTTGTCTTGTTGAACATGTCTGCTGTTTGACTTCCGAACTTTGGGGTTGTTCACACTACATTATAAACTGGTTTGCAAACTGGTTTAAAATGGGGTCATTCACACTGGCGCCAGATTTTTCCAACCTGAATTCAAGGGGACCCATGTTAAATCCCTTCTGTTTGCCTTTTTCCCCATGTCTTTTCAAAAGCACTAGGTGTTATTGGGGTGCTGCCAATGGGACCTTGCTTCCGATCCCATTCAGGGCATCCAGGAGGGAGGGATTAATGGGCACTCCACTGGCAGAGGGGTGGAACATACCCATCTCATCCTGCAGGTCTAGCTTTGGTGGCAAGCACAATTTTGGTCGTCGTGCCTAGTTGCCGGCTCTGCTGCGCATCCTCCTCTTCCTCCTCTTCCTACCCCCCGCGCCTGCAACTGCCATGTGTCCTTGTCTTCCTCCCCTTCCTCCTCTTTCTCTCCCTGCACCTGCTGCTGCCGTGCATCCTCTTCCTCCTCTTCCTCTCCCTGTGCCTGCCACTGCTGCGCATCCTCCTCTTCCTCCTCTTCCTCCTCTTCCTCTCCCCCCATGCCTGCCACTGTCTGGGAAAGCAGCCAAGAATGCTGATAGCCAAAGTCCAAACAAAATACAAAAGAAACTGCTCACGGAGCTTTGTGCAGTTTAAAGCAAAGAAGATATAAAGCAAAGTCCAAGGTGCACACCATAGAGTAGTCAAGCAGTCCAACATCAAGGGTTCCAGGGAGGCAAGATGATCAGGCAGCCCAAGGTCAGGGGTTCCAGAGACTCAAGATGGCTAGGCAGTCCAATAGTCAAAGGTCCAGGCTGAGAAGACAAGTAAGGTCAGGATCAAGCATGCTTTCACCAGCAAACTCAGATAATCTCTGGCAACTGGTCTGGCATCCTTCACCTGTTAATATCTCCAGCTCTCATGAGTTCAGCTGTTTGTTGATTTGATGGTGTTTCTCATAAAGCTTCCTCAAATGGAGGCATGCCATTTCAGCTTTTCGCTGGTTGAAGGTAGGTATGTTCTCTTCATCCGCTTCCATGCCTGAAGGCTCTGCTGCTAGGAGGCTTGCAGGGCAGAACTAGGGTCAGGTTCAGGTTCAGGCTCAGTTTCAAACTGAGGCTCTGGCTCAGTCTCCTCTGAGTCCTCAGGTTGTCTGGGCATGACAGCAGCTGCCACACATCCTTCTCTTCCTCCCCTCTGTGCCTGCCACTGCTGTGCATCTTCCAGATGTCCTCCTTGAATGTCCTCCTTTTTGAGCAGGACTAAAGGGCATGGGTTTACATTTCTAGGAGTGTCTTTAGCTCAGGGTGATGAGACGCATCCTCCTTTTCCAGGTCCTGTTCTCCATTTCAGCCTTCTATCCAGGAGGAATTCCACAATGTCCTCCATTTTGAGCAGGACTAAGAAGTATGGATTTATATTTCTATGAGTGTTTGTAGCTTTTCTTTTGCTATGTCCTCCATTTTTCTTGAATGTTCTACATTTTGTGGTGCCTCGTCTCCTTCCTTCCTTCCTTCTGGCAAGGAAGAAGAAGAAGAGGGAAAACTTTGTGCTTACTTTAACAAAGGAAAACTGCACCAGGGGAGAAGAGAGAAAGGGAGAACTGGCATTTGGGAAAGGAAAAGGAGAGAGGGAGAAATTGTTGTTTCTTATTGTGTACCTTCAAGTTGTTTCTGACTTATGGCATCCCTAAGTCAAATCTATCACAGGGTTTTCTAGTTATGTTTCTTCAGAGGGGGCTTGCCATGGCCATCCTAGCCCAAAGTCACCCAATAGGTTTATATGGCTGGTCTGGGATTCAAAAACTAATCTCCAGAGTCCCAGTCCAACATTCAAACCGCTGCACCACATTGGCATGGAAGGATGGCTCCCTCTTTTCCCCCTCAGCAGCCTAAGCTCTACTTGAAAGTATAGGCTGGGAAGCCGAGGAGGAGGAGGAGAAGGAGAAGGAGAAGGGAAGGATTGCTCCTTCTTTATCCTCTCTTTATTCCCCTCATTTCCCCAGGATAATGACTCTTTGAACCCCTTATTCCCCCCACCCTCCATTTTCCCTGATGAAGCCCTATGACAATGGAAGTGGTGTGACGTAGGTGTGCATCATTTCATTGACAGAACAAAAAATAAATAAAACTGAAAATGATCAAATGCGATTTAGATGGAAGATCCATTTTGAATCAGTGCTTCAGTCAGTGTGAACTTCAACAGGGTTAAATTACACCGGATAGATTCAATCAGGGTAAACATAGTGTGAATTTCAGTTTGGAATGGCAACATCAGATCTGATCAAACACTACAAAAATGCGAGTGTGAATGGGGCCTTTGAGTTGTTCCTCTCTACTTCTCTGTTTATGTGCTAATCCTTCCTTTTGTTTCATTTTGGCTGTCTTATCTAAGGGTTTCCTTAGTGAGAGGGACTCATAAGGAGAGTTAACTTTTCCTCACTTCGCACAATGCTAACATATGTTAGCAATAGTGTTACTGCTGTTCTCTCTCTGAGATTAACATCAGTGTCACCCACTGCTACTTCTGCCTCCCAGTAGCTTTTTGTTTCTCTTTTGTACATGTGAATAATCTGTATTGAGTTGTTTCCCTCTCCTCCCTTTCCCTCCTGTTCCTCCCCGTCCTTCCCACCCCCATTATTGATGTCCCGATGCCCCCAGGTCCTCCTTGATGCTTGCCTCCTTGGCTTTTCAGTGGTGGCTGTATGTTCCTATCAGCAGTGTGGGAGGTGATATCCAGGCACTTGCAGGTCCTCCTCCCTGCCTGGCTTCCTGGCAGTGGCAGCCATGTGTTCCCATTCACGGGGTGTGCATGTGAGGTACAGGAATGGGTCATTTTGACTCAGATAACTACATGGTGTTCTACTCAGGAAGTGAAAAAATGTGAAAAATGGTGGGGAGGGGCTTTCATCCTAAGGAAAGATATAGCAAAAGCATTCAAAGGAGACAACATAAAGTCAGACAATCATGGCAATTAGGCTTCAGGCAAAATCTATAACTATTACCATAATCCAAGTATATACACCAACCACTGAGGCAAAAGAAGAAGAAATAGAGAGATTCTATGAAGGAATCCAGGAAGAAATGAACAACTTATCAACATAGCACTTCAAGCTAATAATGGGTGACTGGAATGTTAAAGTTGGAAGCAAAGAAGAATCAAAAACAGTAGGAAGATTCGGACTAGGTATAAGAAATCAGGAGAACATCTGATAGAATCTTATGAGACCTATAAGATTGCAAACAACTGCTTCATACAACCAGATAGAAGACTATACACATGGACATCATCAGATGGTCAATACAAAAAATAGATAGACTACATAATTGGAAGCTTATTCTTGCAGCCAAAGCTAGACCAGGAACTATTGTGACACAGATCATGAACTACTAATATCAAAAGAGTAAAGTTGAAGAAAACAAAAACAGTCATTATGCCAAAATACGATTTGAATATCCAACCAGAATTCGCTGACAATGTAAGAAATATATTTGCTCTATTAAGTATAATTGACTGAGAACCTGAAGAACTATGGGAAGAAGTAAGGGACATAAATAAGGAAGAATAGAAAGATATTAACCGTGGTCAAAAAGAAAAAGAGGAAACAATGGATGACAGTTGAAATGCTCCAAGCCATAAAGGAAAGGAAAGACAAAATAAAGGGAAATAGGAACAAAACCAAAACCATGAATTTAACTGTACAACAACCAGTCCACAGGGATAAAGAGAACTATTACAACATTCAATGCAGAGAAATAGAGGACAGCAACAAAAAAGAAAGAATGAGAGACCTGTTCCACAAAATGCAAGATCTCAAAGGGAAGTACAAATCAAGGGCCAGAATGCTCTATGATAAGAACATACTACAAGATCAAGAAGAAATAAAAAGATGATGGATGCAATACACAGAAGAGTTATATAAAAGAAATGAAAAAATGAATGACACATGGGCCCAAGAACCATATGAAGATGAACCCCAAATTCTAAAAGGAGATGGAAGCTGCAATAAGAGAAATTGGGATAAATAAATCACCAGGAACAGATGGTATTCCAATTGAACTACTACAGTGCACACAGAGAGAAGCAACTAGTACTAAATAATATATGTCAACAAATATAGAAAACAAAACTGTGGCCAACAGACTGGAAACTATCAATATACATCCCCATCCACAAAAAAGGAGACACAGAAGACTGAAGAATTATAGGACCCTAGCATTAATTACCTACGCAAGCAAAATTATGCTCAGAATTCTGCAGCTTAGATTCCAATCATATATGGAGAGAAAAATCCCAGAGGTGCAAGTGGGGCTCAGAAAATCAGCATGTGCTTTATAAACTATAGTAAAGCATTTGACTGCATAGATCACAAAAAGCTATAGAATGCTCTTAAGGACATGAGAGTGCCACTACATTTGATAGTCTTGATGAGAAATCTGGACTTGGGACAAGAGGCTACTGTTAGAATAGAATTCTGAGAAATAGAATGGTTCCTGATTGGCAAGGGAGTCAGGCAAGGGTGCATTCTATCACCCTATTTGTTCAACTTGTATGCTGAAAATATCACAATAAAAGCAAATTTAGACTCAGAAGAAGGAGAAGATAAGAAGAAGGAATATCAACAATCTAATATATGCAGACAACACCATATTATAGCAGAAAACATCACAGACTTGGAACAATGATTGAGGAAAGTCAAGGAGGAAAGTGCAAAGGCAGGCTTAATGCTGAATATAAAGAAACCAAAAATAATTACCATGGAAGAAATGCATACATTTTGTCTAGATGAGGAAATTAAAATAGTTAAAGAGTTCCTGTATCTAGTATACCTGGTATATACCTAGTATCAGACATTAATCATAATGGTAGCTGCAGCTATGAAAGAACTAGACAAGATCCCAAAGTGTGAAGATATACAACAGGGGTAGGCAACCTTTTTGAGCCAGGGGCCGGGTTGCTGTCCCTCAGACAACTGGGGGGCCGAAGCACCAAAAATAAATAAATAAATAAATAAATAAAATAATTTAAAATAAAAAATAAAAAATATATATGCATGCACACACTCTCAGCCCCAGAAAAGCCACGGCAAAAACCCTGTGGAGATTTTGCCAAGAAAACCCCAAGAACAAGTAATAACAACAATAATCAATATCATTATGGTGGGAGGTGGCGGCGGTGGCAGGACCAGCCTAGGGCCGGTCCAAAGGCCTCGGGGGCCGCATGTGGCCCCCGGGCCTTAGGTTGCCTACCCCTGATATACAACTTAGCACTGAAGTTAGAAAGCAAATAGGAAGAAAATCAACTCATTTGAGATGAGGTGCTGGGGAGGAGTGCTGATCAAGCCTGAACTCTCTCTGGAAGCCAAGCTTATAAAACTATGGTTCAAAACACACTGCAGAAATAATTCAGTTTGAGATTGCTTTAACTGTCTTGGCTCAGTCCTGGGGAAACCTTGAACTGTAGTTTACTGTGGCACCAGAGCTCTCTGACAGAAAAGGCTAAATGTCTCACAAAACTACAGTTCCCCGAATTCTCAAGCACTGAACCAGGGCAGTTAAAATGGTTTCAAACTGGATTATTTCTGCACTGTGTTTTGGATTTGAAGCTGTCAATCTTTGGCCATATCATGAGAAATCATGATTCATTAAAAATACATTAATGCTAGAAAAGGTAGAAGATATTCTGAAGCATAGACTCTAATCATATATGGAGACAGAACTCTCAGAGGTACAAGTTCAGAAAAGGAAGAGGCACTAGGTCCCACATTGCAAACATACAATGGCTAATGAAGCACACCAAATAATTCCATAAGAAAATCAGCTTGTGCTTTATAGACCATAGCCAAGCCTTTGATTGCATGGATCATGAAAAACTATGACATGATCTTGAAGATATGGAAGTGCCACTACCTGGAGATTCTACTTTTCAAACAAACTTGAAGTGCCCCTGCAGCATTTGCCACTCCGGCAGGGTCTACTTTTTGGTGACAAGGGCTTTATTTATCAAGCCCTAGAACTTTGCTAGTCTTTCTTTAGGTAGATAGGGCACACCCCAGACAAAGGCTAATTGTGTGCCAAAGTTACTCAGACAAGTGATAGGCCTTTAGCTTTTATCCCAGGCCAGTGGGGTGCCAAGCTTGCTGGCTAAGGATTGGAAAAGAAAGTCATCTAAATAATGAGTTTTCACCTGTGTTCCTGCCTTACTTTTTTAGGCCCCATTCCTGAAAGGGACTCCAGTTTTCAAAGGCTGCTAATGCAATCAACAGGAAAAAAAATGTGGATATACAGGCAGAAGCCTGAAGACAGATTGGATGTCACACTTTGTCATAAGAGTTCCGTGACCACAAGACCTAACCTAGCCTGACTGCATAGTCAAATTTGCACAACAAACTGAGCACAGTTTTGGGGGCATCGCCTTATTCACTGATGATCCTTTGGAGTAGAAAAGGGGGTGACATAATCTCAATTCCCTGAGTGCTTTTTTCAGCACTACCTCCGGGTGAAGAATCATAGAATCATGTGAGCTGGAAGAGATCACAAGAGCCATCCAGTCCAACCCCCATAATGCAGGAATACACAACCAAAGCATTCTTGACAGATGGCCATCCAGCCTCTGTTTAAAAGCCTCATAAGGAGGCTCCACCACACTCCAAGGTAGCGTGTTCCACTGTCCAACAGCTCTCACTGTCAGAAGGTTCTTCCTAATGTTGAGGTGGAATCTCTTTTCTTGTAGTTTGAATCCATTGCTCTGGATTCAGTTCTCAGGAGCTACTCCATCTTCAGTATGACCCTAAGGTTTGGGAGGGGAAGAGTGCAAAATGGGCTGGCCACTCTACCACCTTGCATTCCTTCATTATAAACTCTTGCTATTGCATGCAAACATATAAGAGAGTTCAGAATGATTTTTGTTGTACTATTCATTAATTAAAGTCAGTGTTCCACATTTGCTGAGGTTAGGTTGCAGGAAAAGCTCCAAACCCTCCCCCCCCCCCACATTTAACATACCAAAAAAAGTATAATCCGCAGTTTTAACTCACCATGGATGCCTTTGAAGTGACATGGCTCTTTCCCAGGGCAGAAATGGATGGCTAGTGTGGCTTAGTGCCATCTCTGCTGCTACCCTATGTCATTTTAAATAGGGACTTACAAGCCTTGATGCATGTTTTTAGTTTCTTGGTGTTTCAGGCCCTGCAATCCTTATTAAAAATGGCATAGGACCATAGCAGGGGCAGCAGCAAATAGTCTGTGAATAATCAAATCTGCAAAAGTTAAACCCACAAATATGGAGGGCCAACTGTATAATCTTTATCTTTATTAAATTAAGCTTGCTCTTTAAAATTCTATTAACTCTTAGTATAAAAATGCTTCATATTTTTGTTTTTCAGGGAGAAAAGGGTGACCCTGGAGTACAAGGTGTACCTGGTTTAAAGGTCAGACTTTAATTAAATATTATTTATACACTGAAATCATTGAAATAAGTGCTAATATTTGGTATCCAGCAAACATTAAAAACCTAGATGGAGTGTCTGATCACTTGAGGACACATTGGGAGCATATCAACTTCAGAAGTCCACATTCCTTCTGGTGAAAGTGGTGCGGATTCACATAATGGCTTTGGTTGGGGCCAAGGCATGAATAGATACCATATCCCATTTCCATGCTGTATTCTGAGATAAGCAGTCTCCTTTTAAGTGCACAGCATGGAAAAAAAAATGGTCATCATGGAAGATGCCACTTTTTTCTTACACAGGCAGGTCACTTTGCTTCCCTGATGTGCTCTGTAAAGGGACCGGAGGTCTCTTTCAGAGTATGTAGTTGGAAAATGAAGCCTGCTTGCTTGCTTCTCAGTCAGTATCCCTTTCTCTTCAGAACAACTTGATAAGGAAATGCATACAGGAAAAAACAATTCTAAGGAATGTGATAATTTAACACATCTAAGGGCTGATGCAGATTGGCACTATAGGCCGGCCTGGGGGTGGAGTTGGGGCGGGGCAACCATACGCCAGCCGCCCCAACTCCACCTTGACTCCACCCCAACGCCGCGCATCCATCCGCATAGCATGCGGACTCAGGGCACCCTCTTGGTACAGCGTGCATACACACTGTGCCAAAAGGGTGCAAAAGAGCCGTGGCAGCAGCTCTAAGGGTGGCCTTTTGCCAGCCCCTAAAGGAGCAGCATTTTGCCATTCTTTTGGGGGCAGCAAAAAGGAGGATCAAGGCCGCAGCATGTGGTTGCCATGGCCCCAATCCACTGCTCCCAAGAGCAGCCCAGAGCCGCCCCTTACAGGCTGTGTGCATCGGCCCTAAATATCTGAGATTAAATATTGAGAGTACACTTTAAGGAAAGGCTTGAAATAAATGGGAATAAAATTATTATGTTTACAGAAATTTCAGAAAGAATGCTGAAGAAACAGATAATATAAATTCTTGATGGAGGTGTCCCCCCCAAAAGACATATCCTTTTGCTGGATAGTCCTAGAGGGCTTGATAATCTCTTATGCAGGTAATATATGATAAATGCTTTGGAGAGAAGTGAGAGGCCTGTTCAAAAGGTTGAAAGAGGAGGCCCCAGAAGAAGACTCAAATACTGAGAGCTGTTAAAAAGAAATTATAATAACAGTATAAGATTTTTTTTATAAAACAAATAACATGAATCTGAAAATAATTCTATGGAATGTAAATGGACTAAATTCATCCCAGAAAAGGAGGGATGGGCATTTCCTTAAAAAAATCCCAAATATGAAATTACCTATATTAAAGAGACCCATATAAGAAATTTCCTTTCTTCTGCAGATATAGACTCTTGCAGAACAAAAGGAAAGGCCTCAAATTTGTGTCTGCAGATAAGAATAAAAGAAATGGAGTAGCCTTTTACATAAATTGAACATTACAACCTAAACTGATATTTGAATGTTGACAAAGAAGATGTGTAATTGTGGAAATCAACTGGAATGGCAAGATAACATGCTTAATAGGTATTTATAACCCCAATAATGAGAAATCTATTTTTTTTTGTTTTTTTAAACTTTTATTGTAGGATTTGCCTAGTTGTTAACATATAGCAAAATCACTTTCATCAATAAATGCAAACCAATTTCAGTGTAGAAAGAATTCTATATAATAATAATAAAAAACAGTCATGGGTATGATAATACGAGAATATATAAGATACAATATGGGTTTGTTCTTAAGTAACCTGATCTTTTCAAATCCTCAAAAATCCCGAAAATGAAAAGATTAGGTTTTCGTTCGAATTAACCCACTTTTAAATTTGAATTTAGTTATCAGATGAGGTGGAACAGGACAAATCCCGTAAATTAAAGACTTCCACTCGTGTCCGTTTATTTCCACTTTCTCCCCGTGACTCCCCGTGTGATAACGTCCATAGTGATGACACTGACCCTCAAAACTCTAGATGACCTCTCCCAGCAGTTAGGTATTAACAGTGTGGGGGACAGAACTGAGCCCTGAGGAGTGACACAGACTACTGGCCAGGGTGTCGAACAAGCATCCCACAGCCTCATCTTTTGGGTCTGCCCTTCCAAGAAGGACTGGAGCCACTGTAAAACAGTGCCCCTGAGCCCAATCCCAGAGAGGCAACCAAGAAGGATACCATTGTTATGGTATCGAAAGCCACTGAGAGGTCCAGCAGAACCAACAGGGACACACTCCCCCTGTCCAGCTCCCTCTGTAGGTCATTCATCAAGCTGACCAAAACTGTCTCTGTCCCATAGGCCTGAAGTCAGACTAAAATGAATCTACATAATTCATTTCATCTAGTAACCTCTGGAACTGGGAGGCCACCACAAACTCCAAAATCGTGCCCAAAAAGGAGTTATTTGAGACTGGCTGATAATTCTCCAATCTGATAGGATCTGGGGCAGAGTTTTTCAATAGTGGCCTCACCACAGCCTCTTTTAGATAAGCTGGAAACCTGCCTTGCTATTCAGTAATCCCCTTACCCAATCGGCCAGTTTGCCTTGGGTTTCTTTCAACAGCCAAGATGGGCATGAGTCCAGTATGCACATGGTGGGTCTCATGTCTTCAAGGATCCTGTCCACATCCTCAGGTTGCACAAACTGAAGCATATTCAATAACACTGGAAAAGCAGAGGCCAAGATTACATCCGCTATACTTGTATCAACGACAGCATCCAGGTCAGAGTGGATTTAAGCAATTTTATCCACAATGGATGAAAGATGAAACACTTCGTGCAATAAAAGAAAGAAAAGCAAAATCAAAGGGAGATAGGAACAAAGCCAGAAGTATGAACACAACTGTCCAACATCTGACACGCAGGGATAAGGAGTAATACTACAATGACCAATGCAGAGAAATAGAAGACAACAACAATAAGGGAAGAATGAGAGACCTCTATTAAAAAATCCAATAAATTAAAGACAAGTTCAAACCAAGGGCAGGGATGCTCTATGGAGAAAAAAACATAATACAGGAACAAGAAGAAATAAAAAGATGCTGGAGGCAATACACAGAAGAGCTATACAAAAGAGATGAGGGAATGAATGATATTTGGAATGAAGAGCCATATGAAGATGAACCCCAAATTCTAAGAAGTGAAGTGGAATCTTCAATAAAGAAAATGGGAAAAAAATAAATCACCAGGAACAGATGATATCCCAATTGAACTGCTACAGTGCCTACAGATAGATGCAACTTTAGTGCTAACTGAAATATGCCAACACACATGGAAAACAAAGTGGCAGCCAACAGACTGGAAACGCTCGATATACATACCAATCCACAAGAAAGGAGATACAAAAGACTGCAGCAACTATTGCACAATATCTCACATGCAAGCAAAATAATGCACAAAATTCTGCAGCATGGACCCAACCATACATGGAGAGAGAAATTCCAGAGGTGCAAGCAGGATTCAGAAAAGGAAGGGGCACTAGGGATGACACTGCAAACATATGGTGGCTAATGCAGTGCACCAAAGAATTCCAAAAAAAGAATCAGCCTGTGTTTCATAGATTACAGCAAAGCATTTGATTGTATAGATCACAAAAAGCTATGGAATGCACTCAAAGACATGGGGATGCCACTACATCTGATAGCCCTAATAAGGAATCTGTACTAAGGACAAGAGGAACAGAATTTGGGGAAACAGAGTGGCTCCCAATAGGCAAAGGGATCAGGCAAGGCTGCATGCTATCACCCTACTTGTTTAACTTATATGCTAAAAACAGCATAAGAAAAGCAGAATTAAAATCAGAAAAAGGAGGAGTTAAGATAGGAGGAAACAACATTAACAACCTAGAATATGTGGACGACATTATGAAAAGAAGAGATTCAGGAATTGGAACAGTTAATAAGGAAGGTCAAATATGAAAGTGCAAAGGCAAGTCTGATGCTGAACGTAAAAAAAAAAAAAAAAAATGACCACAGAAGAAATACACAAATTCAATCTAGGCAACAAAAAATTTGAATTTGTTAAAGAATCCCCATATCAAGGATCAAACAGTGATCAGAATAGAGACGGCAGTCAAGAAATAAAAATAAGACTTGGAATGGGAAAGACAGCTATGAAAGAACTGGAAAAGATACTGAAGAACAAAGACATGCAACTGAGCACTAAAGTCAGAATTGTCCAGGCCATTGTATTCCCAATTACCATGTACGGATGTGAGAGCTGGACAGTAAAGGAAGCAGAAAGAAAGAAAATCAACTCATTTGAAATTTGGTGCTGGAGAAGAGTACTTAGGATACCATGAACAGCCAAAAAGACAAACAAATGGGTCCTTGAACAGGTCGGACCCGAGCTCTCCTTGTAAGCAAAGATGATCAAGTTGAGACTATTGTACTTTGGCCACATCTTGAGAAGTCATGGATCACAAGAAAAAACAATAATGCTAGGAAAGGTAGAGGGTAGAAGAAAAAGAGGAAGACCACAGACCAGATAGATAGACTCGATCAGGGGGGTTATGGGCAAAGGCTTGCAGGATCTGGGCAAGGCAGTGGAAGATAGGGATTCTTGGAGATGTCTCATCCACAGGGTCGCCATGAGTTGGAACTGACTCGAGGACAGCTAAGAACAATAACAAAATCCACAAAGTGCATGCAAACTCTTCACAACAGGATGCCAAGTAGTTTGTATACTGCTCTTGCAGGGCAGAGTGCAAAAGACCCCTGACCACTTGAAACAGCTCAGCTGGACCACACTGTGAAGAAGGATTTCTTCGCTGCCACGAGCTCTAGCCCATGTTCAGTCAGACTCACTCTGAGTCTTCTGCCATCATTGTTCTAGTCTCCATCCCACTCATTTCATCACCATCAGTTCCTTTGTGAACCAAAGTGCTCACTTGGCTCCACTCCATGGGAGGGAGCACTCAGGAGCAATTGTATTCACTGCCCTGGCCTGTCCTTATTTCAGAGATCAGCAAAGGCTTCAACACAATCATCTGCCAAGGCAACAGGAAACTCTCCAAGAGCCATTAGGAATCCATCCAGATCCATAAGCCTCCTGGGAAGGACCATTTTGATTGCAGAGGATCTGAGTTCCAGTGAGTCTAAACTGCAGAGTTAGTAATCTGTCCATGTCATGACAACACATCTACTGAAAGTTCCTTCACACTCAGATCACCACCATTCCACCCTGCACAGAAAACTTGTGTCTTGCAGCATGGGTGGCAGCAAATACTACTTGGGAACATGGTTCTCATGGCTGACATGAGAAATGAAATTTTGAGCTGCTCCTGACAAAGTAGTCTCTGCATGGATATTGAACCAACCACAACCAGCCAAGGGGACTCCAACACCCCCACTGAGATCAACTCAGCCAGCTCAGGAAGGGAGACTGTTAAACAGCAGAGTGGGCAGTACACCAACAGAATCCCTATTCTGTCCTGGACACCCACCTTTAAGTAGACACACTCATACCTTATAGGGTGGTGTGGGGCCCCTAGGGGTGTGTGCGAGAGTTGCTCAAGGGGGGGGGGGGGGATGAGACTTGGAGACCCTGATCCCTCCTCCTCCTCCTCTTCCCAATTTTTTTATGTGTAAAAGTTACATACGCATTAAATATCATGTTTACTTAAATAATTCTGTTCTAAATTGAACAATGTTATTTTCTTATAAAATGTTAAAATGTGAATATGAATGTACAAATGACATTATGCACACTAAATAAAATATTTTTATTCATATACAATGCTGAGAGGGTGCAATGTCCACATATGTGGGGGAGGTCCCAAGAGTAAATAATTTGAATATCACTCCCATAGACCACTGCAAATCCACCTCCCTGCTCCCTAGGCTTCCTTGTTCAGGATCAGGTCCTGGATCAAAGGTATTTTTCCATTTACTGACCTGGCATTAAACAGCATTATTTTCAGCTGGGGGGGAATGTGTTGCCAAGCCTATCCAGACTATTTGATGTGTGGGCAGCTTACGGGCAACCAACACTGTATGACTCTCCCCTTTCCTCTGTTGATAACTGTGAAGATTATCACATGAGGGACAGGACATGTTTGTACCATCCCTGTCCCGTCCTTCCCACCTGATCGCACAAATTACTTTCACACATAAGTGTGCTTGCCAGTGCAAGTGATTGCGCTAATCACTTTCACACATACATGCAGCAGGATGAAAAGCACTTTTGGCTGTCAGCTGAAAGCACTTTCTCCTGTTTCTCCTGTCATTTTGTAATAACAGAAGAACCTGTTATTGCTGGGAACAATGTTCCTTTAAGACAGTATCTTAAAATAGTTTGTATGGCTGTAATTGAGAAGTAACACCAGGTTTCAACCCTTAGTCATTACCACTGTATTTAAGTGTTCTAAAACTCAGGGCAGGTGTGGGTTGAAGAGTGGGTTGTTTGTGGAGAGTGAATTGCTGTATATCAGACAGTGAATGCTGGAGAGAGTATATAACAGGGGTAGGCAACCTTTCCCCTTTAAGGGCCGAGGAACTTCAGCTCCCAGAAGCCTCAGCCATGTTGGCCAATAGTCCCATGTTGGCCAATAGCTCCTGGGATTCTGGGAGCTGAAGTCCCTCGGCCCTTAAAGGGGAAAGGTTGCCTACCCCTGGTATATAACTTGTACATATTGCAACCAGTGATAAAAGCCTCCAAGGACTTTGGAAGAATCCAACTGTGTGTGCATCATTCAAATTGGTCAGTCAATATTGTCAAATACTACAAACTGAGTTTGTGCTTCTGCATTCTACTGCAAACAGCTACTGTTGAGGTCAAGCATGTCAGACACTGCTGATAGTTGGCTAGACTAGAAAGTGGGCCTAGTTTTTGTTGCTGCATGCCTGCAAGACATAGAAGAGAGCCAACGGGACAGGAGAACAGAAGAGAGCTAATAGGACAGGCAACTGACAGGCGAAATTTCCTTTAGATGACAGCCGAAATTGCTTTTCAGCCTGCTGCGTGTGTGAAAGTGATTAGCACAATCACTTTCACTCAGATCCCTGACGGGATAAGGACGGGAGCAACCCCATCCTTATCCCATCCCTTATATGATAATCTCCATTGTCTCCCCACACTGTATCTCCCTCTCTTGTTAGTGTTCCAATGGCAGCTCCCTCTGCAGTTCTACCTCCCAAGCTCTCTGCATAATCCATACTTACTGCCAGCAGGGCAGCTAAAGACCAGACACTCCCCAGCAAAGTAACTGGCCCTCACACCACCTGCACTGGTGTGGGCCTGCTACCCAGGCAGTCCCTTATATCCCTTTCAGGCAGGTGTGTAGGTGATGCTGCTGTCTCATTTAAATTTATTTGCAGGCACAGATATGGGTTGTGTTGTAGACTTAGTGGTTAAAGTGCATCATATTGTTGTGTGCCTTCAAGTTGTTTTCAACTTATGGTGACCTTAAGGTGAACGTACCACAGAGTGTTTTTGGCAAAAATTGTTTAGAGAGAGTTTGCCTTTGTTTTCCTCTGAGGCTGAGAGAATGTAACTTGCCCAAGTTAATCCAATGGGTTTCCATGACTGAGCAGAGATTTGAACCCTGGTCTCCAGAGTCATAATCCAGTGCTCAAGCCATTACACCAGGGGTAGGCAACCTAAGGCCCGGGGGCAGGATGCGGCCCCCTGAGGCCTTTGGACCGGCCCCAGGCCGGTCCTGCCACCGTCGCCACCGCCGCCCGCCATAATGATATTGATTATTGTTGTTATTACTTGTTCTTGGGGTTTTCTTGGCAAAATCTCCACAGTAGTTTTGCCATGGCTTTTCTGAGGCTGAGAGAGTGTGCATGCATATTTTTTTAATTTTTAATTTTTTAAAAAAATTTATTTATTTATTTATTTATTTATTGTGCCCCGCCCCCCCCAATTGTCTGAGGGACAGCAACCCGGCCCCCGGCTCAAAAAAGTTGCCTACCCCTGCATTACACCATGCAAGCTTTCCATTACACATTTTGAAAATACTTAAATTAGCCATTAATTATCTGGGGTTTAGCCAATGCAGAACCTAAAATTATGCCATAGTTAGTCACTTTCCCTTAATTAGTGAAATGTTCTGTCAAATAACAGCTTTTGCTTGCTGTAACTTAGAAAACAACAGAATGCAGAAATATACTTTCTTCTAAGATCTACCATCTCTACATATTTTTGAATCTCTGACAAGCCGCACGAGCCAAATTTTGAAACATATTTTGCTTAGAAAAGTGTCAGTACAATAACAGCTAAGGAAAGCTGATTTGAAGTTAAATGTCCTCTTCAGTTCTCGTAGTTATTCTCTATGTACTCATTTAGCACCTTTGAGTTGTGTCCCATGATCCAGTTCAAGTTACAGAATGATTTGTGATCAAGCCATCTTTGTCATTGAAGTTTTTCACGTGTTTGGTGAGGCAGAGCAGGCGGATACATCACATGTGGCTTTCTGATGCCTGACTAGGCTTTCATCACTGCCTGGTGGCACAGTGGTTAAATGCCTATACTGCAGCCACTCATTCATAAACCACAAGGTTGCGAGTTCAATACTAGCCAGGGCTCAAGCTAGACTCAGGCCTGCATCCTTCCGAGGTCGCTAAAATGAGTACCCAACTGTTGGGGGGCAATGAGCTTACAGTTGTAAACCACTTAGACATCCCATAGAGCGATATGAAGCGGTATATAAATGAAGCTGCTTTTGCTTTGCTTATGCTCCCTCATGGCAAGAACCACTTGAGTTTCAGAAAGTAATAGGAGAGCAGAGAAACACTATTGGCGAGCCCGCTGATCTTTGCAATGCAAAGGAGAGAGTAGATAGTTTCCTCGTTCTGCATGTAGCATAAATGACATTCTGCCAATCCAGATAAGACATTTCAAAAGCTGTGAACGGAGAGAGGGAGATTCCTTTTCTGCGAGATAGCCTTTTAAACTTAAGGTGTTGCTTGGGCTAGCAACAATGTAGGCTCTTGGCAGACCATACCCACCCATCCACCCATATACACACATACCAGTGAGTGGTACATAAAGTAATTCTAAAGTGACAGGTGACATTATTTGTCCCCAGAGCCACCACCTTATTTAGGTATGCTGGGAATGGGCAGGGATACACAACTGCTGCACTGGTAAAACAGCCTCTATTACCTCTCTGGCAAATAGGGGAGAAAGATATTGTTCAGAAAATTCCCAGATTATGCAAAAATAGCAGGCAGATCCTCGATATCCATTAAACCCATGTTGTGCAGGCTGCCCTTTTGATTGTTTCCAGTCATTGTCTGATGGGGGAAAGGAGGAAGTTATAGCATGCTGCAGGCACATTTGTTCCTCCTGACTCCACTATTTTGTCTGATAGGCTGGTATTCCTGGGCAGCATCTCAGCCAATCTCACTGCAATTTCCACTGATTTTCCCTTTGCCCCCACCAACCAACCACCTGCCTCAGATTCACTGACACCCATTCCATTTATGTGCCTTGAGAAGCCTGCTTTCTCACAATACAAGGAGCCTGTCAGCAGCCCATGGAGGGCAAGGGGATTCATACAGAGAATAGTCAGCAATTGAAATGCACAATTCCTACATCTGGAAGCAATAGCATTTACATTTCTATACTTATCAATGAACTCAGCACTCTATAAGCGGTTTACAATCTGTAAGGCAATTGCCCGCAACAAGCTGGGTACTCATTTTACCGGCTTACAAAAGGATGGAAGGCTGAGTCAACCTTGGAGCCCTAGGATCCAACTCACAACCTTGTGGCTACAGTACTGGCATTTAACCAATGATTTGTACCACCAGGGTTACAGAGTAGGTATCTCTAAGGGAGGGAGAGAAAAGAGGGAGTGGTGCCACCTTACTGTTCTATCAAAGCTCATGCTTCAGCTCCCCTTCCCATTGCCAACAACTGGGCAGTGAGTTGGGGAGCATGGTCATTACTGGATTTATACTGTACCTCTTCCTCTTTCAGAGTAAAATGGAAGTCTGCAAATAGGCACAACTGCTACATGCATGAGGGATATACCACTGCTTTCTCCCTTTTATATAGTTCAGGCCAGTGAATGTTGCAGTTATGTCCTTTTGCTCTTTGGACTTACATACCCTGCACCTGTCTAGATTTGGCAAGGACAATCCCAATTAATCCTCTGTCATACCACTTTTCAGTTGCTTTTAAAATGTCCCAGTTTCTCTATCCTCCTCCGCTCTCTTTATCTTCTGTTTACATGCAAGCTGAGTTCAAAATACAAAAGTAGTTTGCAGTCAATTCAGGGAGGGTGAGAGGAGATGCGGGGGGTGGGGGGGCAGAATCTTGCCCTTCCCAGAAGGCTCAGGCAAAAGCAAACTGCTTCTAGCTTGTGTGTTCTTCCTTATTAATAACTTTTGCCAACCTAACCACACTGATGTTGCTTGCCCACGTGTGTCCCAGTTTCCATCTGTGACATGTTGAAGGGTATGATGTTACACACACACACACACACACACAACAATGTATATTATTTCACTGAATTCAAAATATGGAAACATTGATGAGCTGAGGTTTAAATCAGAGATGCTGTAGCATCTCTGATGCTAAAGATTGGAGCATCATGCTCCAATCTGCCACATCACTCATGAATGGATTGGTGACAAGTTATCTCAACCACATTGCTTGCAAAAAAATGTATATGTAATTTTTAAGGCAACGAAGACCTTTAAACTTAAATATAACATATGTTTCTCCCTGGCTGTATCCTCACTGCAAAAATAATCCGATTTGATCCCATTTTAACTAACATGTCTCAATGCTATGTAATTCTTGGAATTGTCATTTGTTGAGGCTCCAGAGTGAAGCTCTAACCTTGACCCAAATCAACTGCCACTTCCCCAAAGGGAGAGGTTGCCCATGGAACCAATGCGAGGAGCGGGTAGAAGAACCCCCTGATCATATAGTGAGGGTCTCTGAAGGCCACCACCATGTGAGCGGGGTGTCCTTCTGCCCTATCTTCTCATTGGTTGCACAGCATCTGTAACATGGAGGAGAAAGAGAGCTGCAGACAAACAGATGTGTTGCAAACTAACTGATACAGGAACATGGGATGTGGCTAAACAGAAATGACTTGAATACAGAAGCACACCAACAACTAATGAGTATAGGCACACCAATGTTGCTACCTCTAATAGAGGGGGATTAATGCAGGAAAAGCTAGAGGTCACCAAGTAAGAAGCATGGGGGGGGGGGGTTCTCAAAAGATAACAGGATGGGGGTTGGGACACTACGGCAACAGGAGTTTCTTTGAGTATTTATTTTACAGAGGGGGGAAATAGTCAATATTGGGTATATTTACCTCTTTTTAGGGTGTGCCCACAAAACTTTCCTAGTTCATCACAGCTATTAGGAAACTCACAGATGGTATAGGCAGCAGGTCTATTCGGCAGGTTTGGTCTCAATTCACAGGGACTCCTGAGTTTAAACAATAGTTGCAAAAGTAAAATTTTGCATGTGGGATGTTAAAATAAATCTGAGGACAGTGTTATTAATATCTGTTATTTTTGCTTGACTAGGGAGAACGAGGTCCAGAAGGAAGGCCAGGATTTCCTGGTGTTGCTGGGCGCCCTGGCGATGAAGTATGTATGCAAAGGCATTCTTTCTTTATACAGCATTTAAAACGTTAGCATGGGAAATGCACTGTTGCAATTTATTTCAGGGGTGGTGGTGGAACTGGGTATAGCCCTTTCAGTGAAGGATGGACAGAAAGATTCAATGGGAGAATATTGAATATATTCATTGTTGCATTTCAGAACACACATAGATAGTGGTGCTTCTGGAGAATAATAATTTAGTGTGAAATGTGAAGGATTTCAATATAGGCAGTCTATGTTACTCTTGATACTCTTATTGTGTTCCTTTTCTGCAATTAATACTGGTTTTTAATTCAGGGCCCCAAAGGAGATAAAGGTGACCCAGGTCCCAAGGTAAGAAGTAATGTAATGACATTTATTATCACTGAATATTCATTTGGATCTCAGTTACAGCCATTTCAAGAATAAAAATGTTCTTCTGTTGCAATAGGGAGAAAGAGGACAAGATGGTGCTAGTGTTGTGGGCCCACCAGGGCCACCTGGACCACCCGGTCCTGTTATAGCTGTCCCAGGGGTAAGTATCATTTAGCTAGTGCTAAGGATATATTGTTATTTTGCTGCACCGTTTGTACCTGCTTTTTCTAACTTTGTGTGACAGCTGCTGATATTGTTGTCCAGCTGGGAAATCTGGGTCAAATGAATGCCCAAATTGGCAGTTTCCACTTTAAGATAATTGTCAGGTCTGTTCCACACCACATGTTCTTCTTGTTGTTGTTATAGCTGTTGTTGTATTTCTTATCCACCTCTCTCCATGCATCAAGGCAGGAAACAACAACAAATTAACATACAACATACAACACATAACATCAGTTAAAAACATTCATGACTTAAAAGCTCACATAAGTTTAAAAGAACAAATAAAACCAGTATTTAAAAAATCAAATTAAAACAATCAATCCATAGTTTAAAATTAACTATTTAAAAATAATTTAGACAGGTGTGCTGGAAGAGATTGTTCTTTAATGCTATTTTAAATTCGGACAGCATATTCAGCAGTCAAATTTCCTCCAGTAGGTCATTCCACAGTCTAGGGATTATTTACGGTAAATCATCTAGTCTAAAGAAAACTTAGGACCTTTGCAGACTGCTAGAAATAGTGCAAATTGAGTCCACTTTAACTGCCCTGGCTCAGTGCTAGGGAATCATGGGAACTGTATTTTTTTTCTGAGACATTGAGCCTTCTCTGTCAGGGAGCTCTGGTGCCACAATAAACTACAGTTCCCATGATTCCCTAGCACTGACCCCCTCTGCAGACCAGGGCGTCGGGGATGCCCTGGTCCGGAGCACCGGTGGAGCTCAGCCTCCACACCGCGGCGCTCCTCCGGCGACTCTAAAAGGAGCACCAAATTGCCGCTCCTTTTAGATGTCAGGGAAAGTGCGCCCTAAAAGCGGCGGGCGCACTTTCCCTGACTCAAACGCAGCGGTGCATCTGGTCGCCACGGCGTGAGGTCATCCCCGGAGCACCAGCCGTGCGGACGGACGGCGACTCCGAGGGCGACCTCAGGAAGAGGAAGGGGCGCCGCTCGTGCGGCTGCCCCTCCTCTTCCGGGCCCAGAAGATGGCTCAATTAGCCGTCTGCCGAGGCCCTGAGTCAGGGCAGTTAAAGTGGACTCAATTTGCACTATTTCTGGCAGTCTTGGCTAACTGGAGTAAATGTCCCCCAGAGGACCTGAGTGGATAGGGTGAATTATATGGGAGGAGGTGATCCTGTAGGTAACCAACCTATGTAGGGCTCTAAAGGTAATAACCAACACTTTTTACCTGGCCCAGAAACTAATTGGCAGCCAGCAGAGTGATTTTAATACTCACATTATATGATCATTCCTGGATGTACTAATAATCGATCTGGCTGCTGTATTTTGAACTAATTGAAGTTTCTGAACTTGGTACAGAGGTACCCCAGTTAACAGAACATTGCAAAAGCCTTGAGATTACCAGCACAAGCATGACCATTTTTAGGCCTTCTAGCTCTAGAGTCTAGGTGGTTCACAGCTGGCATAACAGCTGAAGCTGATAGTAAGCACTCCTGGATGTCATCTATCTGAGCTATTGACAGATCCAGAAGCACACCCAGGCTATGAACACAGTCTTTCAGGGGGAGTGTAAGCCCATCCAAGAGAGGTTGACACATCCCCTAAACCCAGATTAGGATCCATGACAGTAAGCACCTCCATCTTGTCTGGACTGAGTTTCAGTTTTCCTCATCCAGCCCATTAACTCCTCCATGTATTTATTCAGACTATCTTTAGATGAGACTGTTTTTTGATGGCATGGATTTGGGTGTCATCAGCATCTGAATGCTGGATTTGGGTGTCATCAACATCTGAATTATCTCTCCCAGGGGTTTCATGTAGATGTTCAATAGCATTAGGGATAGAATGATAGCTTGTGTTATGCAATATAACAGCTCCCTTTTTGAGGAGCAGCTATCCCCACTCACCACCATCTGGAAACTGCCTGAGAGATAGGCCCAGAACCATTGATGCACAATGCCTCCAATTTGTAAATCCCCCAGGTGTTACAGAAGGATACCATAGTCAATGGTATCAAATGTAGCTGAGAAGTCCAAAAGCACCAGCAGGGACACACTCCTCCTGTCAATTCTCAGACAAAGATCATCCTTCCAAACAGCAAACAGCAGCTGGCTTAGGAAAGTGTTGGCACCCATGATTGCTGTGAGAGGGAGTGGGGAGAGGAGTAGAATCACCTCCCATTTGCGACATTTGACTGCCTGGAAAGCAGACCTGGCCCCGAAGGGATCTACCACCTCAAGGAAGTTATGGAGTAGCAGCACCATTGAGGACATATTTAGGCTTTGCCCATCAATAAAAACAGTAATACACAACAATAATGTGCAACAGTAATGAATTGAATGCAAAGCGGCAGCAAGACAAGCATGACATTGTGTGACAAGTACAAGCCAAAACTATTTTATTCTGTTAAAATTCTACTTTTTACCCTCATGTGATAATCTCCATTATTTGCTTCTAAGAATCCATTGGCAATTCTCTGTTTTAGATATAGTAAGTAGGAATACTCACACTTCTGGGACAGTTCTAGAAATATCTGAGGATTGTATTAGAACAATGAATCCGTGACAGTTTACTTTTTCTATATCTTACTTTTTCAGTCTTTCATCAATGCTTCAGACACAAGTTTCAACTTTTCTGAAATCAAAGGACTTGTTGGGCTTCCAGTGAGTATCTCTTAAATAAAATAATGCTTTGTTTACTTATCTCTCTGTGGCCTTTTCTGTGATCCTCACTTATAAATATGCTGTTTCTACTAACTTCTTTGGACTTCACTGGAATTTGTAAAGGTGCATATTTGTTATTGTTTTGTGCCTTTGAGTTGAGTCCCTATTTATGGTGACCCTATCCTAGGGTTTTATTGCAAGTTTTATTCAGAGGAATTATAGCATTGCCTTGCTTTTAGGGTGAGAGAAGGTAACTTGCCCAAAGTCATCCAATGGGTTTCCATGACTGAGGTGGGGTGCAGACTGGCAGCTCTGGGCCGCCCTGGGAAGCAACAGATGGGGGGGCGTGGCTACCCCATGCCGCGGCCCTGATCCTCCCTTTTGCTGCCCAAAAAGGGTGTCCTGACACCGTGCGTTGTGCGTAACGGCGCGGGGTGTCAGGACAGTGTCAGCATGGGGTTGGGGCAGCTGGTCTGCAGAGGCCCTTAGTGGAGTTTCAAGCCCTGCTCTCTCTAAATCCTAATTTAACACTGAAATCACTACATTACCCTGGATTCCTGACTTATTACAGTCTAAATCCAATATGACACTCATGAAAGCACTATGATTTTCAGTCCCTTCTTCCTCCAGTCCTCTTCAGCACCAAAACCTTGTTCTGGAGAATGCTCCAGAGCAGATCTTTATGGCAAGTAGGATGCAAGAGGAGGAGGAAAATGTTCTCTTTCTCTATAGTAGCTTTGGACTGTAGCTTACAATTGCATTCTGGAAATTTTTAATGCTATAAGCCGCCCCGATTGCTCTGCAGAGGGGCGGGATATCTATTATTATTATTATTATTATTATTATTATTATTATTATTATTTCCAGTACAGTGAGCCCATTGTACTGGCGGGCTAGCCACCCATGGAGTGGAGCTCCCACGGATTGGCCTCCCCCATATTAGCCAATAGTGGTGCGCACCTCTGGGCATGCTGACACAGACATGCTCACATCACAACCCATTGACTAATATGGGCTTGAGATCTTGCGACCCAGAACCAAATCCCCATGGATGGGAAGGGCCAACTGTAGTAGTTATCTGCTTCCAATATGTACAATAGCATCAAAAGAAGTGATAGGAAGTCAGCAGCTAAAGCATGACTTTTATAAAATGAAAATAGCTTTTAAAAAAGTACTTATCATTAGGGACGTTGTGAGAAATTCAGTTTGATTCCTTGGAAAGCGTCTACCAAAAGGAAATTGGCCTGAATAGAAACTGATGTTTGTATTAAACAACAAAAGACCAAATGATGAAGTTTTATTAGAATGGGGGGGGGGGATAAATATTGCATCTGCTAAAGCTGGATATATGGCTAGGTGTGGTGAGTGGGAGGAAGTGATATCAAACTTGGAATATCAAACTATAGTTGAGGAAAAAGCAGAGCAAATAAGATAAAGAGGGAATACAACTGGGAATCCTAACTACTTGTCTCTATTGATAACCAGTGGCAATTGTACAAGCATGTTTGCACATTTCTCCACCTCCATCAATAGCATCATTTTCCCACAGAGAATGCTGGTACATGTAGTTTGAGTCAATTCCCTCCACAGGAAATGCATGCTTTAAGCTTCGGCGCATCCTGTAAAACACACTCTTCTTTGTATAATATCTTTGGCATCCAGGCACCTGTCTGGTGTTACTTTGCTTTCGTGTTTTCAACCTAAGATCCATATGATTTATCTCTACCACCACTGAAAGTATATTGTTCATAACCAGATGCTCTGGAGCATCAGGAGTATATTTTGCAGTTTGTTCATTTCAGAAAGAACTCTTGGGTTTTCATTCCAGGTACCAGCATAAAAACTGTTAGTTTACTGGCAAGAACTGGGAAGTAGTATAAACTCTAATCCAATTCTGTATCTAAAAGTAATTTTGTTTATTAATTATATTTTTTTCTCCCTCTTAAGAACTTTGAGGGCATTACATGTGATTCCCAGATGATATCCCATCATGTAGCATACAGGATCCGATTTAGGAGATTATCACATTGATTTTAAAACCGGCTTACCTGATCCGATTTAAAATTTAAAGCATGTGGCATCCTAATCATATCAGAAAGATTTAGCCACCGAAATCGCTGCCTGGGTCCATCCCTGCTCCCAGGGGTGCTCAGTGTGCCTCTTTTTGAAGCTGGGAGTTTTCCGGCTTAAGAAAATGTCTGCTGGAGCGGCCCTGGGAGCGGGGAGGGACCTAGGCAGTGATTTCGGCAGCTAAATCCTTCTGATAAGATCAGAATGTCACCCACCTTAAATTTTAAACTGGATCAGGTAAGCCAGTTTTAAAATCAATGTGATAAGCTTCTTACTTAGCTGCAGCAGCACAATATCATTGATCCAAAACACACTGCAGAAATAATCCAATTTGAGACCATTTTAGGGGGGTTACAGACTGCCAGAAATAGTGCAAATTGAGTCCACTTTTAGGGTTAGGGTTAGTGCTAGGGAATCATGGGAATGGTTTTTTGTTTTTTTTCTGAGACATTGAGCCTTCTCTGTCAGAGAGCTCTGGTGCCACAATAAAATACAGTTCTCATGATTCCCTAACTCTAACCCTAACCCTAAAAGTGGACTCAATTTGCACTATTTCTGGCAGTCTGCAACCCCCCTTAATTGCCCTGGTCCAAAGCTAGGAAATTCTGGGAACTGTAGTTTTGTGAGACATTTAGACTTCTATATCAGAAAGCTCTGGTGCCACAATAAACTACAATTCCCAGGATTCTCTAGCACTGAGCCAGGCCATTTAAAGCGGTCTCAAATTGGATTATCCAGTGTGTTTCTGGACCATTTTCTCCTAAGCATAAATATTATCACAGGCTCTTCACATAGGACCTTATCACATGGGGTCTAGAGCAGAGCTAATCCAAAGGGTACCTGCAGCTAATACATATTATTTCCCCGTGTTTACACACGACGCTGCCCTAGAACACGGAGCTAATCTGTATTGTTTCCCCATGTGTACACACGACGCTGCCCCGAAACTCCACAGAACCCGAAGCTAATCCATAGCGAGTAGGGAGATTTTGACATTCGGTTTGTTGGGGAAGTACAAGCGGAGCCTTCGTATTCATTGCGCAATGGTGGGCGGGGCGGGGAAGCAGGGAGAGCTCTCCCAAGCAGAAAATCCCGGCGAGGGGAAGGGATTGGCGAAAGGCAAACCGGATTGAGAAAGAGGAGGAGAAGGAGAGGAGGAGGGAAGAGGGAGGCGATCTCTCTCTCTCCATCTCTCTCGCATTTTTCCCCACCAACACCCCTTCCCTCCTCCAGTCCTCCAGCCCTCCTCCTCCTCCTCGGTCCCCTTGGCTGCCTTTCCTCCCGACTCCTTCATCCCATCCTTGCCATCCACAGAAGCGCCTTCTGCGACGCTGGCTTTTTGGGTGGCGGGAAGGGAGAGAGAGAGAGAGAGAGAGAGAGAGAGAGAAGAAAATGTGTGTGTGTGTGTGTTTTCCTTCTTCCCACGTGAACCGTATCCCGCGGTGCCTGATCGCTAAATCCCCTTTGGAGCCTTCGTATTCATTGCGCTATGGCCGCCAGGGCGAAATTCAGTTCGTTTCGGTATAGAACTGAATTTATTCTCACTTCGGTTACTTTTCTGTTACTTTTCGCTTCGTGGCCAGCGTTTGATAAGGTCCATAGTGAGTTTGTGTTTGAAGACAACTTAGCGTAATATTACATTTTGGTTATTGGAAAATCAAACAATATGATATTAGGTTGTCCAGCCAACTATAAATTAGCTGTATAAATGTTAGATCAGCATTCATTTTATGGTGGTAAAGAATTTTTTTTAAGGGAGAAGCATAATTCTTTGTTTTTAGATGAAGCATGCACAAATCAAAGCAAGCACTTCCTTAAAATGGAGCATTATTTCTCATATAAGAAAGAAAATAGAATGTCTCCTAAGATGGTACTAACTACAATATCTGTATGTATTTGTCTCGTAAATTATTTATTGACTTATTGAGTAATTGGAAGTACTCTTTCATAAACAAAAAGATAGTAGTTGATTTTTTCCAGAGGCTCAGTCAAGTAAACATTGCTATCCTATATGATACAATATGCTTACAACATATATAGGCAATATTTTCCTATATCCTACATTTCGCAAGACTCAAAAAACTAAAATTAAAAATGACTGCAAGTAACAAAATCTAATGCAAATTGTGGAAGAAGACATCCATATTGAAAATAGCACAAATGAATAGGATGCCAAACAATTCATTTTCTTTCTAGCAGCCACGGTAACAGATTGGGCATATTGGATGCATCAATAACCCAGAATATTTTAAATAATTCTAGTTTATTGGGATTGGGGAGTTCTTTCTTTACTGTCTGTTCTTTCTTTACTGTGATATCTGATGCTAGTCTTGCTTATTCCTCCCTGAAGTCATAAACAATTTCTTATCAAAATTCTCACTTGTCATTATGCCTGGACACAGTCATCGTATAACATAGCAATCCAATTCAATTCAATCTTTTATTACAGCCATTCGGCCAGCATAAAATCACAATAAAACATTTTAGTTATATACGGTAGCTTCTTACAGGAACATACTGGTGACTACTAACATGTCCTAATTTGTAAAGAGACAGAGATAGGACGACATCATTAAACAAAGTAATACTAGGAAATTCTAATAGTTACAATAAAGATGAAATTATATGATATCATATATGTCTCTAAACTCTAAACATATGATACTACCCCTAAGACATTTTTGTTCAAAGGACAACAGTCTTTTCCTTTAACTAAAAATAAAAGGGGAGTGGACAATATAACTAGCTACTTGCCACGTATTTCTCTGCATTTTTTACAAAAACACTTTAAAATACTTTTGACATACCATATATCTAACATTATAAAATATAAAATATAAAAGTATAATTATGTATTATAATTCATATAAATTATAAAACTGAAAAGCTTATTCACCAACAGCATAATATAATAAAACAATGACATCTGAGGGGTATTAACCGTTTGAGTAGAAATAGTTAATTAAACTATCAACGTTGGGCATGACTGTACTGTAGTTAAATCCCTTAACACTTAACAATAAATTAAACAAGTTGGACAGATGAACTAAAAATACACTACGGCTGTACCCCCTAAAACTTTAAACATTTATCGTGCCCATACAGGAGCTGAATCCCCTAACACCTGTCAATAGATGAAAAGGTTTACTACGGCCCTGCCCCCTAGCACTTTAACCATTCCTAAACTGGAGTCTCCTAATACCTGTCAATAAATTGACAAATACACTACGGCCGTACCCCCCTAAAACATCACATCTATACTATTTGATCAGACCAAATCAAATTTATTATAACAAAACTCTAAACAGGTAAAACACAATAATCATAACAAGTCATAAAAATAATCTTTACATCTGCTTTAAGAAATTTTTGCAGTTTACAATAGCAGCTGCAAAAAATTTAGCAACTTTTCGGGTTATATCTTCATTGCGATCCACAAGAAGATAATCAATATAAAATTTCTCCTGTCTACCTGGAAGCTGCAATACAATTGGGGTTATATATAAGGCACGTATTTCTGTGTACAGAGAACATCCAAAGAGAACATGACTGATATTTTTGATTTTCTCAGTGCCACAAGGACAATATTTATATTGGTAGGGGATCTTTTTATATCTGCCTTCCAGAACTGATGATGGTAAAATGTTAAACCTTGCAAGCATAAACGCTCTCCTGAACTTCAAAACACTCAAATGGTCAAAATATCTGGCATATTTGCCAGGTCTGCTGGATTCTCTAATGAGATGCAGGGTTGATTGGTTTAAATGTGTTTGAAAATCGATGTCCTTTATGCGCTGGGAAATGGTAGATTTTGCTTTATCATACCCTAGAGCAGCTATAGCTGAGGGTGAAAATCCAAGGAAAAAAGTTTTAATGTAAGGGATTCCTTCCAAGAGGAAGAGAAAGAATCCGTTAAGATTAATGGCGCCAACCCAACCGGAACAAAAGACATTTTAAGCCATTGATTAAATTTGCTTATCCATATACGGGCCTCAACAGACAGCAAGCCTACTTCTAAATGAAGGGTGACATTTGGGACACAGTTTGGAATACCTAGAATTGTTCTTAGAAATTTCGTTTGAACTGTCTCAAAAGGAGCAATACAATTAAAAGTACAAACCTCAGTTCCATATAGTAGTTGTGCTAGGATCTTAGCAATAAAAATTTGAAGGGCTGCTGATATAAACTGACCTCCCTTATTATAATAAAAAGAACATAGGGCCTTAACGTTTCTTTGTGTATTTATAACAGCATTTTTTTTGATGAAGTTTAGTAGTTCCTTTATCATGAAACATAATACCCAAATATTTATAAGAGGACACTTGCTCTATACAGTTATTATCTAAGGTCCACTTATATTGAAGACGGCTCTTAGAAAAAAACATTACTTTGGTTTTATTATAGTTAATTTTTAAGGCATCATTTAGACAGTGGGTTGCCAATGCTCTTAGAAGTCTATTTAAACCTACTCTTGTGATGGACATAAGTACTATATCATCTGCATAGGCAAGTATAGACAGGGGCTTATTTGACAAGGTCGGGGAGTGAGCTGGTGCTTTTGTTAGGGTCAAGATCAAGGAGTTAATATAGAAATTAAAAAGGGTGGGTGCCAAAATACAACCTCACCTAACTCCATTAGGAGTATAAATAGATCTTGTCGTATTACCCCGATTGTTACATCGTATTACCACACGAGAATTCTCATGCAGTTTATGGATTAGGATTAATAAACGTTTATCAATATTGGTAGCCTCAAGTTTTTTCCAGAGCCTGTCTCTTGGAATGAGATCAAATGCGGATTTAAGATCAACAAAGGCAGTAAACAATGTGACCTTAGCTGAAGCAACATATTTTTCAGAAAGATGATTAAGGACTAAAGCATGATCAGTTGCAGATCGATTCTTCCTAAAACCAGCTTGCTCTTCCCTAATGATTTGCTCTTCTTCAAGCCTGTCTTGAAGCTTGTCCAATAAATGAAGTGCATACATTTTGCTTATGATGTTAAGAAGGCTAATTGGCCTGTAATTCCCAGGATCACACTTATCACCTCTTTTATATATTGAGACAATGATTGCAAGGCCCCAGTCCTCAGGAACATAGGTTGTAAAGTCTATGGCAGTAAATAAAGCCGCAAGTACAGGTGTCCACCACTCGATATTGGATTTAAACACTTCTGAAGGTATGTTGTCATGACCGGGGCTTTTCCTGGGGTGATTCTAGAGATCAATTTCTTTATTTCCTGCACAGAGACTGGTAGCCATTTCGGAAGCTCTTCAATATCAACAGGAGATTGTTTTTGTCTACACTGAGAATGATCATATAACTGACTATAAAACTGTTCCCAACAACTAACATACATACTTATGGGCCTTGGCCAGCCATTGGATACAATTTTCCAAAAGGAAGTTGAGTCCTTGTTTTTGACAGCAGTTACTAAATTTAACCAAGAATCTTTAAGGGCTAGCTCTTTTTTTATTTTTATCAGTTTCTTATATTTTTTTCTTTGTTTCAAACCACTCTGGCGGAATCATTTGCAGATTTTCTTGCCTATAATCTTTATATTGTTTTACCAGAGTTTGTTTCATATTAATACAATCCTGGTCAAACCAGGTTTTATTTCTTGGTGGCTTACTAGATATTTTAAGATCTGCTGGTTGGGTTAACAAGTTTTTAATTGTTGTACTCAGCTGGTAAAAGGGTTCAAATATGTTATCAGGGAATTCTACAGTCAGGATTGAGTTTCTTAGGGTAAGACATTTCTCATTATTAAGGATAATTTTAACATTGTTTTCAACCTTTGGAGACCACTTGATACCACGAGGTCTCAATTCCAAATTACCTTCTGGTGGGACAGTTTGTTCTGCAAAGTCTGTTTGTAATGCACAATCTAAAGTCAAAGTAATGGGTAGGTGATCACTCTCCACCTGTTGTTCTATTTTACATCTAGGAAATGCAGAGAGCAACTCATATGATATCAAAAAATAGTCAATCGTAGAAGATCCACGCTTGAACACAAACGTAAATTCCCCTTCAGCATCACCTGTAGTTGAACCATTCATGATTACTAAATTCAATTTATGAGATAGTTGGGTAAGCTAGAGACTGGTATTATGAAGTCATAAACAATTTCTTATAAAAATTCTCACTTGTCATTATGCCTGGACACAGTCATCGTATAACATAGCAATCCAAATCTGACCTGCTTTGTAAAGAATGTGTTTCTCTGAACCAGAAAGATTTTTCAAGTAACTGACATTGAGTATTACACTGGAACTGCAATGCTATTTACTACAGATTTATTTGAATAACTTCATAGCAGTTTTAATGAAAGCCTTTGGACTTTTGATTCGCTCCCCCCCCCCCCCACCCCAAGATTTTGTTTGTAGATGTGGCTAATTAAACTTTGTGTTCTTGACAATACCACATTTTGTGGCTTTTTTATTTCCAGTAAAGTGTTTATAATAACTCTCTAGTCTCCCCACTTCTTTACCATTGCCCCCACCCCTATGCTTTGATAATCAAACTTCTGTCATTGTTTAGATGGCTTATTTATTCTTTGAAATTATTCTACTTGATCTGACTATATATTTGCAGTTTATCTTATGTCTCGCTGCTGTGTACTTAGAATATTTATACAGTTCCATCTATTTTACAAAGAAGAGATGTGATTGACAGAACTGAACAATTAAAACAGACACAGGGAAGTGGAAGGCAGAAGTGAAGGCAAGGGTAAATGGGAATTATGTTACATGACCATATGTGAGGCTTTGTAGTATGGAAAAACAGATTAAACAATGTTAAGACAGAACAAGAGAGAGAGAGAGAGAACATGCTGAACTACAGTGTCCTTTAAATCAGTACTACTCTAGGTGCTGGTCAAGAGACTGATAGTCGTCAATGAGCCATTGGCTTCCAGTCCCTGTTTAATTTCAAAGAGAGAAACAATTGTAGCCAGTGAGCACAAATGATTGGTGGTCTTCCACATCAGATAGCTCGAGAAACAATCTTTTCAATGTTAATCAATGGCATAGGAACTATTTTTAAGTGAGTTCAGGACAACTGAAATGTTTAATAGTACACAGCCACATGGCTGTGGTCAATTATTTAGGTCATTATCATGCAAAGACTGTTTAGCTGAATTCAAGAAGCAAAGCAAAGCAAAGCAAAGCAGCTTCATTTATATTCTGCTTCATACCACGCTATGGAGTGTCTAAGCAGTTTACAACTGTAAGCTCATTGCCCCTCAACAGCTGAGTACTCATTTTAGCGACCTCGGAAGGATGAAAGCCTGAGTCAAGCTTGAGCCCTGGCTAGTATTGAACTCGCAACCTTATGGTTTATGAGAGAGTGGCTGCAGTACAGAAGAGTAATGGGGTGGCAAAAATACCTATGGTTGTGCATTCCCATGTGTTTAAATATTACGCTAGCAATGTAGGTGCCCATAAAAGTAGTTCTTGCACTGACATCATAAGGGACTGTTCTTAGAAGCCCTTCTTCAGCTTACTTTGTAGGAAGAAAAATGCATCCTGCATCTGTTTCAAATTAAGCCTTGAATTTTGCTAATGAGATAACCATCAACTAATTCCAAACTAAAAAAGTTATCTAATGTTTCAATGCAATTCAGAATGAAATAGCATTCACAAATAGCAGATGCTCAGAGACTGCATGTGCCATTTAACCAGACTGAAATATCCTCATGTGCTTTGTTCTTGCATTTTACAGGGCCCAGATGGTAAGCCTGGCCTGCCAGGATTTCCTGTAAGCACTGTGTTTCTGAAATAGTAAACATGTAAATAATTATATGAATGTTTTCACCTTTGGTGTGATGCAAAATGTATATAATGCCTCACTGACTCTCAGGCCAAAAATTAAATGAGAAAATAATATGCGTCTGAGTGAAACAAGACAGAATGCTGCAGAGCTTTTAGGATATCAATAGTATGTTTGGTGGGAATATGAAATGTCTCTTCTAGCCAGATTGATAGTATTATTGTGTTCCGCTCACATGACATCCTTAAGTTACAGTCAAGGCCCTTTTATACAATTATAGCACTATGCTTTCATTTTAACTATCATGGCTCCATCGTCATGGAATCCTGGGATGTGTAGTTTCATGAAGTATTTTAAATTCTCTGCCAGAGAACTCCAGTGCCTCCCCAAGCTACAAATTCCAGAAATCCATACAGATGTAACCATGACAGTTAAAGTGTGATTCTATGATAGATGAACTATTCTATGAATCATTGTGCTCTAACTATATGGTATGAAAGGAACCAGATGACTTTGATTTAAAGTTATCAAGATTGTACAGTACTGTAAGAGGATTTCATATAAAATTCAGAGAGCTGAAATGGTCTGCTTTTAACATTCCCAGAGTTCATGAGATTAGTTTTAGGTGCCTGTTCAGGTGTTATTTTCCATATATATATATATATATATATATATATATATATACCAAATATTGGAGATGGGATGGCAGTCTTCTTGTTGTCCAGATACCTAACACTAAAACTCTGGAGCCATGCCCCCAGGTTATAAAAACATACATGTGTCTGGAATACATATAAGTGTGTCTAGTAATGTACAGAACAAATTCAGAATTCCTATAAGTTAGTTAGAACCTTGAGTTTCTGCTTGTTAGGAGCCATATAGGTGTCTTTCTGTACTTTGGTTGGTTGTTGTTGTTGTGTGCCTTCAGATTATTTTCTTGGCAAGATTTCTTGAGAGGGGTTTTGCCT